>JAUZND010090262.1:0-15232 GCA_034780555.1 Coelogynopora nodosa
TCTAACTTTAATATGAAGCCGACCGCAAATGCACTTTACACAAGCACACAAACTTATAATCGGGAGACAACTCCACAAATATATAATATTGCGGTTTTACAGAAAAGCCTTTATACGACATAAAACATCTGTTTAAAATAAAATAATTACATGAATAAAATAGTTTTGAAAAGCAAAACACCTCAGCTAACATTTAAACAGCTCACACATATGGAAAACAGGTACAGCTATACGATCTTTATATTACATAACATACCTCGAATTTTATATTAAAAAATAGTTTAATAGTGTACATATTAAATATTATATAAATATATATTAGACTATATATGATTAGCTTAACATTATTAAATATCTAACAATCGTCTTTGTCGGGTAGGTGTTGTGTATAGATGTCACTATAAATGTATAGTTACACAAACTATACATTATTTCGCATTTTATTATAACGGAACCTACATTATTAATCAATGTGAAGTCGCAAAATGCCTCTTCAAGCTTGATTATAAGTAACTATAACTATATTATAGTGGATATAATATGTATATGGTATAATATATGTAGAACTATGTATCTACTTTCTAAAATCTTGAATATCACTGACTTTGTCATCTATTAATTTAATAATGTGACTTAATTACTATACACTCTTGTGATATAATATACACTCAAGTCTTACGTTGGTTGGTATAATTGCACGACGCTGATGTCTTGAATGACAGATTAGTAAATAATATCTCAAATGATAGTCATTTGTTTAGACTGGAACTCCGTGAATTATACTAATTAATAACGCGGAAGCTGCAAAGTTGAAAACACAAGCACAGCATCTCGTGACTATGAAATCATGATGGGACAATGGAAACAAACAATTCGATGAAAAATTATATAGGCTGGGAATATTACAACGTCGGTCCGCCCACATATAGAACCCAGGTTCGGCAAAAACAAGTTCCATAAATTGCACCTTGGAGGAAGACTAATGGAGCAAATAAAATAGGTAAACAACATTTGTGGCTAGTTAACCGATATGGGACGACACGCTTCCGTAATCCGGAACACCAATGACACCTAACGTTATAGCATCATCTAATGATTTCTTGGGACGCAGCAATAATGCCAGGGGCGACGGGAGTGTGTCATTATACGCCCTACACATTATTTTTGACTGATTGACTGACTTGCTCAACACGATCATGAGCAATAAAAATGACTTCTATATAAATATATGAACAAAGAAGAAATATGTTTCGGTGACGAAGAATTGTATTATAAGAAAAGTATAAAAACACTAAAAATGATAAATATTAAAAATGGTAATATCTCGAGACAAAACGGTTGAGATTATTTGTACATAATATATATACAAATGTTTTTATACCATATATTTTAAAATAAATTCAACATAAATAATTATATTGTTTTTGCTCCCAATACAGCATTAGTAGTAAAGAAAATGAGAAGCACTCGCTGTAGGTTAAAAAGTATAATTTCACAAATTTTCGAACCTCTGGTTCCTAGTCATGTTGACTTTTTAACCTACAGCGAGTGCTTCTCATTTTCTTAACGTAAATAATGTTTAATGTCAAATTTAGCACAATTGATGTAAGAAATCTACCAAGCCGAATTCAAAAAAGTTTCAGACTATAAAAAGGTTAATATATATATTGTTTAAAAATATATAAATAATGTTATTATCTTTAATAAAAGATTAATCAACTTATGCCGTCCCTTTAGTTTTTATATATATATTAAAGATAATTTATGTTGAATTTATTTTCAAATATATGGAATAAAAACACTATGTTATAGGCTAATGATAACAATGTCAATAAAATATGTCTGCATCAAAGACAATACATGCACGTTTTTTGTAAACATATGACGTCATCAAAGCAGATTATGTTGCTTCAGATGTTTGACGTCATCAAAACAAATGATTTCATTAAAATGCAAGATCATCAACAAAGTTTCAAAATAGATTAAAATCAGTGCGTATTACACATTTTTGAAATAATGTTTATATACTATATAATGTAATATATTTGAAAAGTTAGTAATAACATTACCCTTTTTTGATTGACATAAATATATTTAAGCACCCGGCATGTCTCATAAAAATGTAGAAAGGGTAAGGTGGGCGTTGGGTTGAACATTTCTTAACAATCGTAAGATAAATGTTGATAAAATATCAAAACAAATGTATTAATTGTCGTTTAAATAAAAAGACAACATTATCGGTTTAAATAGATATATAGAAACACTAGTTTATTGCCTCTAGCTATAGCTCCCTCTATTTTATGAAAATCTAGTAATTTCATCGCATGTTTTGATTTTGTATTTCTACAAATTATTTCAATTATTCTGTTTCCCCTCTTCTGACATTTAAAAAATTTTAAAAATACATTATAGGTTTATAACATTAAGATATAAACAATGTAAATAATATTAGCAAAAAGACCTGGAATCAGGTGGTTAGCGTTTCTGCCCTCATTCCTTTAGTCGCCTACTCTATTCTATATTCTATATATCGTATTATAGTCTGGTGATGCAAGTCATGTCGTCCATGACTTTTCCTGTTTATACACGCCTAACTCACATGCATACATACACATACACACGCACATGTATATTTCATAATACTAATTAATATACATTTAAAAAAAATCAATTGTTAGATATGCTTACCTATTATAGAAACAAAAGAACTTTGTCTTCCAAACTGGGATGAAATGGAACACTGTAACAGTCAGATATTGCTGAAATGACGTAAAAATGTGAGGCTTCAATATAGCCATGAACATTTTAATGAAGTAGTTTAAAATGAGAATTTAAAGCAATGTATGGAAGCCACTGATTGGCTGTAGACTTAATTGTGGGTAAATGAATTATAATTCCATCACCAAATAGCGGATGTCTATTATGCATGGGTTTTAAAGTAATCTTTTAAGCGCAGGAGCACATGTAGACTGTCTAATTTTATCTACTATAAATAAATATTTATCCATTTTAAAACTATTTATACGTTTATACGTTATATACAGTTTAACATGATAGGGCCACAAATTATAGGCAAAAAATGTAACAAGTTTTATGTCTCAATATCAAATTTTAATTTTTTTCGTTTGTGAAATTTTTGTAACATTATTTTTAAAACAAACAAATTACTCTTTTTAGTGAAATTTTATTTATTTCAAATTTGATATTATATTACATTATTGTAAAAATATGAAGACTGGGTTGTTCCATTCATTCAATAATTGAACAGAAAAATGGATTATTAAGATATTAATTTAAGGTTAATTAATCCTTCACTGTTTAATATAAAACATATAAGTTGTGGTCAAAAGGAGAGAAGGTTATAACTCATGAGGTGTAGGCCTAAGGTATTTTGGCTTTCACCACCAATTTAAAATTTAGCAGAATAAATATGAACAATATTAGACGTTTGATCAATAAATGGATTCTTTCTCTTCTCCACGACTTATAGGGGTATAATTAAGAAGTCTTAAGATTTATTAGTTTAAAAACTTTACGCCAATTGAATAATTTTCAACAAATTTAAAACGTTCTGAATGAAGCCTTCTGATATATTGCAAAGATACTTTTTCAGTCAATTAGAATATTTTTGTTAGTCACTATCTCAATGAAATTGACTGAATTGTGTAAATTTAGAGTAATTTGCAATTACGTAATATTATTATTTATACTGCATGGTTTTGAATTTTTTACATATATTGGAAGAGACTTTCAGCACACACATTTACTCATATATAATCTTGTATAGAAACACTGGACAGTCTTTTTCATGAAATTACATCATAAATATCTATAACCCTTAATTCAAAACAGACAAACCGTCTACAGATTGACATTTGATTGGCTGTTCCGAAATGATGTATATCAAAAAAAAATCAATTTATTGGAAATTTAAAAATAAGTAGACTACCTCATCTATGTATAACTTCAGAAATGTTTGAGCAGATATAAACTATTTAAAAGAATGCGTTTTTTAAATTCATATAACATAGATGGTTTTATCGAATGCAACTCTTCTTCATGGGCTCACCTGCATCAATCTTTTACGGTAGCGGTCCGTACATTTTGGACATTCAACCAAATGAATTAAAGCAATATATTTGAACAGTTAATCTCTGCGAGTATTGATTGTTCATACAAAAAAATCAAATATAAAAGATAAATGATTCAAAACTACATAAAATGAACACAAAAACTTCTACAATCACATTTTAGTATTACCAACAACAAAATGTTGATGATATCTATTACAAGAGGAAACAGTTTAGGTTATCAAAACAATTAACTGTATCGACTCGAACAATACAGCGACACTTTTTTTTAATGAGTGCAGTTTATATAGTTGGTATATAGATGTCATGTGAAGAGAGCTATTCTAATCTGGGTAGTATCTACTTTACAAAATGTTATTAAGCATTAAGCATCTGTCCCTATAAACATTAAGCATCTGTCCCCTGGTATAAATTGCTAAATTGCTTAGCAATTTACTATAATATTTAAGTGTTTAATATGGCTTCCAAACATATTAAATTAAAAGATAACAGTAAGATGCAAAAACATTTATATGCAATTCTTTAATATAGTATATTTTCTAAAATTATCTCATCTGTAGCTGGGGCTGCATAACTATTACAATTAATTAGTCAAAAATGGAGAATAGCTCTTCTATATATCGGACAAGATAGTATGTAATGTCTGATTTTTATAATTTTTGTCATACAAAATTTAGCTAACAATTTTTGAATAGTTTACGTATAACTTTTAATATATAAACAAAATTAGAATAGAAATAATTGCAAAAATTTAATATTGTTTTAATGAATGCATAATATAAATATCAAAGTTCTAACAAAAGTGGTGCATAAGTAAAAAGGCTTCAAATAATTAGGACACAGCGCAATTGATAGATGGAATTATTTCCGAGGGATTTGTGTGTTTGATTTCTACCATACAGGCTAGCTTGATGAGGACTGAACCATCTAAACTTGTCTATCTGCAGATGAATTTGTTTGTTTATTAAATTATTATATATTATGTTTATGTCTGTCAAAATTATATTATCCACAAATAAGTGGTTATTTACTAATAAAACAATATATTTTAGAAAACATAACTTTGACAAACTGATATATATTTCCGTTGCTGATATATTTATAATAATATTTTTGCGAACATTTTCTGGTATGCTAATAATGATTTAAAAATTATTATCTTATGCCTTGCATTGCTGACAACAATTATGTATTTTAAACAATACTTCTGTTTAATAAATGCAAGATTTATGTTGCTCGATCTGTAAACGAAGAACGACAATAGTAATTTCCCGATTCGTGCTTTTTATCAGATAAAAAATAAGTGTAGTTTATTGTGCAGTTTAAACATTCCTATTTAAACATTGAAATATGATATTTATAATTATTTACAGATTAAATATATACAAAGCTAAATCAGTTGTACATAATTAATATTACTGATATTTTTAATGTAATACATCAAAAATGTGTTTTGAAATACCTAATTTAACATTTAAATTACATTATAAGGCATACGCATATAATATAATTGATTGATAATGATAACATATATTTGTCACATCAAAAGATGTCTGAAAATAACAAAAAAAGTAATGTGTGTTTATAATAAGAACCCAATCATATATAGCATTTGAAACGGCACAACTGAATATAGCCTACTGCTTTAATCAAGACATAATTTATATTTATTCTCATTCTTTAATTTTAAAATTTCAGTTAATAACATTATTGCTAAACAATCACTATCACAAACAAATCTATTAGGAATTGAAGCTTGGACAAAATTTGCTTAATTGACAATGTGTACAGAGAACAAATGTTCATTAGGAATTTATTCTTTTTCTTTGACATGCAAAAACAATCTATTTTCATTACCGTACATAATTCCCGTGTCCCTTTCTTCTATCCCACTAATTGAGACTGGTTAAGTAATCACTAAATGACAGTATAAATTGCATCGAGGTAATTTCAAAGCAAGGCGTGTTAACCTAGCAAATTAAAGACTAATATATCGTCCAATTAGTGTTAATGAAACCCAAAGGGAGGGAACAGTAAGCAACAGCCTTGTAAAATCAATAAAGAGGTGGGTTTATTTTACTCCCGTCTTATTTCATAGTTAAAAGCGATGGGTAACATTGAGATACAGTAAAGCTAAGTCAAAGGAACCTGAGCGGAATTCACTAATTGTCAAAGACAGGGCACTATATGTCATCGTCAAAAGTCTCATTTGGAATATCAATTTGGATGGCTACATATAAGTTAGTGAGGAAGGGTTGAGCTGATTAGTATATAGTTAGTTACCTTGGGTCAAAACGAAGTAGAATAATTGCAAAGAAGTAATTTCGTATTCCACTGACAAATATAATATAATATATCTATATATATAACTAATGGGGACATTAATTCTGATTATTTTACTTTGATAGTCTGGATACAAAGCACACTATTGAATTTCGACATGAAAACATTAATAATAGTAATCATTAGTCGCGGAATGAATGTATAATTAAGCATTAAAAGAAAATAAATTGCCAAATGTTTATGCATACTTTTGTATTCAAACTATAATTATTTAAATTAAATCTATATACGGAATATTATTGACTACATTCTTTTTAGATAGTGGTGAATTTTTATGAAGTAAATATATTATTATTACATTTAGTTTTATGGAGTTTAATGGAATGAAATATATATATATATATATAAATATTATAATATATGTCTAATAAAAATATAATTAAAACATTTTTTTAAATATTTTATAATATAATTTTCGGAAAAATATATGGAAATAACATAATATGATAAAAAAATTGTTCAATTATAATGTCCAGTTAGGTTTATAAAATATGAAAGATAATTGACCTTATTATAATTATTCAAAATATATTTTACATAAATATTTAAACGCAGGATGATTTACTGTGCTAGCGTTTGAAAACATTTGGAAATTATGTGAATTTCAGCATTCATATAGGTATAAATTATCTATATATAATGTTTATAATATAAACAGCTTTAACATATAATTATTATCAATGCTTTAGTGACGATATCTTTATTGTAAAATAGTTATAAAATAATATTTTATCAATTAATTAACATTTTTCAAATGTTTAATGTGCTACATATTTAATAATATTATATAACTTTCATCTAAATGTAAAAATAAAACAAATAAATAATATACGATATATAATGATAAATACCCTTGTTGAAGGCATATAAATGTTGATACAGTACTACAATTCCTTTTAAATAAATGGTATACAAAAATAAGTCAACGATGTTACTTCATACTTATCAAATCAGGGCCAGGTCAAATACATATAGGGTTATATTGAAGTTCAGTATAAATGCACTGAAGGCGAAGATGTGGCCTATAGTGGTAAGTGAGTTCGCTCACGGATCGCTGGGTTGCAGGTTCGATTCCTACTCTGTACTGATGAGGGGCAAAATACCCCGAAACCGGTCTGCAGATGGATTTACCTGGAAATCATTGTGTCTATCAATTTGATCTATACTCTATCGTTAAAACCGCATGGAGAGTTCTTATTAATGTAGTGGCTGTTCTCTCAAATGAATTATTTTTTGGTAATATTTCAAACATAACATTAATTCGATCGCATTATACAAATATAGTTATAATTAGTGGTTCGTTAATTTTACAATAGATTAACTATGAACAACATTTACTCTTTATTCATCTAAAATAGTTAACATTATTGATTAGTTATACATAAAAATAGTAGCTTCACTATATATAAACGGAATCAGAAATTGAAATTTAGCGGGATTATTTCACTCTATCCCGATGTTTTGTTTAGTCGTTGTTCGCTGTAACATATCGGTGATGCCATGTATATAATATCTATATATAATTATGTCTATAACATATGTTTTTGTGAACATTTAAAGATAGTAACGTGAAAAAAACGGAAGTAGTGGTGGTCCAAAAGAGATTCAAACTATTTAATCAATAATTCTATATAGAGTGAAAACTCGATATCTTACGTAACTTAGTTAACTTATTTTTAATTTTCCAGCATTACAATAAGTAGCAAAAATAATATTAAAAATTGAAACTTAATAATTGATGAATTTAGAATATTTTGAAATAGGCTAGGCCTATTTAAGTATGTTGAAATCTTAAAATCCCCTTTGTGAATAGCTGTATTATGTTCCTTTATTCGAGTATGTAGTTCTCTTTTGGTTTCCCAATATATTTATCATTACAAATTGAACAAGTAAATTTGTTAATTCGTATATAATGTTTTCCTTTTTGCAAAATGCGTTAGATAGGGTACAGTTTTTAGTTGTGCGTGTAGGTGGCTGTAAGCATGAGGATATTAATTTATCATGTAGTTTGGTTCCTGATGTAAAAATAGGAGTGATATGAATTTGACTTTGTCTAAGAATTTGTTTAACTTCTTTCGAGTATTGGGCATTAATGTATGGAACTTTTAGGATACACCTATTTTCAAAGTTTGATTTAAAAGAATGTTTTGGATTATATCTACATTTTAATTAAATATAATCATAATGATCACCTGATTTTTTAAATATAATTGGTTTGGTTTTAGAAGAAGATGGTGTGTAGGGTTGATTTGTTGGTTGTTTTTTATTCTAAAATGTAAATAGATCTATTTAAAACATTAGACAAAAGAAAAGGTAAAATGTCAACAATAGGTAAATTATAGTTTATAAATTGTAAATATTGGTTTATCTGTTGTTTCATGTTTGTATTTTCTTCCATGGTGGCTTGATATTTGTTTATGTTGATGTTAATCTCATTTGTAATTAGGTTTTTAAGTTTATTAAAAGGTGTCAGTATATATATACAGATGGAATATAACAAACAGTGTCCATCACTTTTACTAAAGATTGTGGGTAAATTACGTTGCTTATAAGAAAACCATTACGTGGTATAGGTACAGTTTGAGTTGTTTTGTTTTGTTGTTTTTAAACAGATAAATAAGGTATTGGAAAATGTTCTTGGATCTCAAATCAAGTTTTTCTAATTGATCAATTTTGTAAAAATTAAGTAAAAGTACATCCTTAAGTTGATTGCTTGCTTTTTTGGTAGTTCTCTTCTGTATTACATAGGTATCTTATTTAGACATCTGAATTCATTAGTTATAAGTTTCTTTTTAATTTCGTCAGAATGATGTGATTTGGCGGAAAGAAAAACCTATGTATTATTTAAAAGGTCGAAATATTTTGAATAAGATAGAAACTAAATTACAGCAATTCGAAGTATGTAACTATGTTAATATTTTGATTTTAATTTTAACGTATTGAAAAAGCAGCCTGTGCACTTTTCGGTGGATTGACCCATATATATACTCACAAGTCGCTCAAACAATTCGTATTTTTTCCTAGAAATACCAAATCATTATGATGACTTAATTTAAAGACAACAATCATGTTACAAATTATTTTATTCTTTTGCTCACATTATAAATTTGTTCATATAGCACACATCCCTGGATATACCAATAATTATGTTTATTTAATAAACTTAAATAAAATTATGGATTAAATATATTTCAAATTGAACGAGGTAGAAGACGTTTACGCTATAACAGTTTACAAAACCCGATTATCGAAAAATTAGATGTTGGAAGATGAGGCAAAAGACTTTTACGCGGTTATAACTCAAATCAGGTGGAAAATCTGGAGGAAAATCCGAAGGAAATTTAATATATATTTATCAATGTCTTCAATGCAAAAGTATCTTAATTATACTAAATAAATTTGAAAATAATAAAAGAAAGTAAGAAAAACAAATGGAAGAAATTTTAGAATATCGCTAAAACCGTCGAAATATGTATACATACATTTTAAATAATTCTTAAGTGTACAAATATGAAAAGTATAACTACTTTTAAGTAATTATTTCGTTCTTTAAATGGACATTGTTTGTATATCTTAGTTACTTATTTTACTGACGACATTGAAAAACAGTTTATTATTCCTCCAGTTTTTTCTCTCCCCATTTTTACTCCGAATTTAAGTCGCAATATAGTTTAAATCTATGGTCGCAACTCTTTTATGCTACTGATTTAGCAAAACCCTACACTTATTATCGAAAAATGAACTATCGGTGTAATGAATGACCATAACATATTTATATATAAGCGATATAACCATGCATATATATAAAACAATTTAGTATTTTATAACAAAACATTATTTTTATAATCATTTAAAGGGAGGAGTTCATTGGAGAAAGTTCATTATAGAGGGAAATTTAATGAAAATGTGATGGTGTGCATCAGCGGCAGAGAAAATGGTATTTATAAATTATCACCAATTGTTTGAATGGAGCTTTGGTATTTAAGAATACTTAGCCTCATTTGATGAACTGTATTTAACAAATACATGCAGTTTTATAAACAACGAATTATTGTTTAAAATATTATATAGTGTTAGAATTGTGATGATTATTAATATATTTTAATAATATATAATACCTTTCTCTATATATAATATATTATAACAGTGATACAATCATTTAGATATATAACCAAAATATCGCTGAATTGGCGTTACTGATAATGTTGAATTTTATAATTTGAGCCCTGTGAACGTAATGAATCGATAAGTCAATATGTAATGCTCTATTTAATTGTAGTTCACTAGGGAGTTGATTTTGTGGGGTACCCCTCTTCTTTTGTCCCTTTTGTACATTGAAAAAACTAATTTTTTAAATTTTTTATATTGAGTATAGAAAAGAATTTCATTTGCTATAAAGCAAGATGCATATGACCGTAAAGAAAGAGTTTGTTAAAAAATGTGGTTCCAATCATGTTAACTTGCTCTATGTCATGTTATTAAATATAAAGTGATTACATCTTATTACTTACAGATTCATTTATTAAAATTATAAAGAGTTTTGATTTCATCAAACGGTCCACTAGGTACCTAAAATATAAGAATATATTTTATTCATTGTATTATTCTATTATTTATATTCTACAATTAATCACATTATAATTATAGATATTAAAAACAACGTATAAATTTAATACAAAGTACATATTCAATATTAATTTTTAAAAGTATAAACATTTATTGTTTTTTTCTACAATATAAAAAAAAGTTATATATTTTACAATTCAAATTATTATTTTTAACTAAATGTTTACTTTTTGTTTTAATGTTTAGTTTCCAAAAGGAAATCAACTTTGAAGACAATGAAAATTCGAAAATTACACATAACGTATAGTACATTTAACTATATTATGTAAATATATTATATAAATATATTACATATTATAATAATTTTATAGTAATATGAGCAGTACACAAAATAAATGCGTATATATAATTACATATTTATACTATATTATATTATTGTATAAAAATTAAATGAAAGTATTTATAAGTATACATACATCATAATTATGATAAGGATAATGCAGTACTATTATATTCATTTTTATAAAATATATTTTTTAAATTGTATATCGTTCGTCGTCATTCTATATAAGACATACCAAAAACATTAAGAAAAAGTACATAATCTTTGTGAATAAATTTAACAGAAAATCTTCCGTCTCCATCATCAGTATCCCATAAGCATCTGCTACAATATTTGCAATCACATAATTTCATATTTTGAATAATAAGCGCATCACATACCAATTTATACTTTGGAAATAATCGTGAATGCATTTCTTTAAGAGTAAAAGTAACTAATTCAACAGTACTTTTTAAAAGAAATTCACGATGATCATGAGAAATAAATTCTGTTTCATTTTTTCCTAAATAATGATGAATAACTGTGTTAATCATAACTTTAGTAACGTTCGCTTGTCGGGAAAACTTGTTTTCTACAAAGGCCAAATTCATCACTTCGGTAGAAAGCTTTTCTCGCATAACATTGTACAGTTTTTCCCAGGGAAAATATTTTGAATCTGTTGATGGCCACAACTGCATTTCCCCTGGCACAAACAAACTTAAACGGCTTTTTTGAGAGAATAAACTTCTTTTTGGTAATGGTTGCACGTTTGAAACATTAAACTCCGATTTTTTACGACGTTGTTTTGTTTTAGTAGTAGTATACACATTAGAAGTATAACGATATAATTTTGCTTGTCTTTTATATTCCATAAAATCATTCATAAGGTCTACCATAATGAATTTACTCTTTGAAAGAAATCAACAAAGGATTATCTCAGTTTAAAATAATACAAATATTATATCAGCTTTCATTATTACGTATTTTAAATCGAAAACTTTAAATCGATCCGATTTTATTATTTCATTCGCCAAAGGGGTGTTTTTAAATAAGATATATAATAGTGCCAACTAAAAAAGAAAGTTAGTGATCTTTAATTATTAAACTGGTTTATAGTATGTATTAATGATAAAAAAGTTGGTTGTATTAAAATATAATAAACAATAAATAGGACATTCTTTTGTGAATCAATTTTGTTTAAAAAAAATGTATACATTTTTTGAGTATATGAAAATATACTGTATTTTTGCTAATCGAATAGAATCATAAAACAATTGAATATCGCGTGTAAATGTTAAACGTTTGCATTTGCAACATGTTTTTTGGAAGCTGGTCTGCGGATGTCGAGGATGTTGTCTCGGAACAGGTTCGAGTCCACTCTCGGCTATAGCATCCGTGTTAGTCAAGTGTTTGCTACCCTTAATGGGTTCGTGTTGCATAACAATGCTTGATTAAAAATAAAACCCTTTGAAAAAATGTATTCTATTATATCATGTTAGGTAATTTTCATTATATCTCTATTTAGCGCGCACAATTAGTATATTATTAACAAATTTTTATTTCGTTATGTATAAATTAATTATTAAGTACAGTTTTTTACCCTATAGATATTTCACAAATTTGTGTTACATAATTTAAAGCTATCATTTTACTTACATACTTTGTATATAGTTCCATTAATGATTTATCATAATTTGAAGGTTTCAACTTAGTTTAGTGTTTTTCAAAATTTTACATTCCAGTTTTAATTATTTCTCAAAATAGTGAGAGTATAAAGGATATACTAAATAAATCATAAAGGATATACTAAATAAATCATAAAGTATATACTAAATAAATCATAAAGGATACACTATCACCATTTTGAATAATAATAAAAACTAGAATGTAAATGATTGCTTTTTACGAAGACCTATAGGCTATATAGCAAAATTAAAAACACTTCACCCTATATAGGAATGAACAAAAGACATACGATTTTGTTAAGTACTTTAATATTGTTATCTTAAATCTTATCTAAATCTAAATTTATAAATCTATATATTATCTTATCTAAAATGTTATCTAAAATGTTATCTAAAATGTTATCTAAAATGTTATCTAAAATGTTATCTAAACATAGGTACTTTGTTCCAAATACTTTTGCAGCTTAGTTTACTTCTTATATTATTTATATAACGTAGGCCTATGTATGATTTGTGTTATACATTTATCAATTATTATAATAAATATATTCATATCTTATAATTGTATAATAAAAACGACTTTTCAATCAGTATTTTTCAATCAAAGATTATTTAACAACAATTTTTATACATTAGAAAAATACAAAACATTATAAAATATCTAAATTTGAAAATTGAATTTAACATCTAAGTAGGGATTATTATCAATGAAAATTATTTACAAAAAATGATTAATTATAAAAATAAATGAATATATATTACAACCAATAACATAACATAACATAATTCAAAATTTAAATGCTTAATAAAAAAGTTTTGCTAATTCACTGCATCGTTTATTTATTCCTATATTGGATGTAATGTCTTTAACCGAAATTTACTGAAATATAAAACTCCTCCTTGTGAATTCGCTCTGCTATATATTCTAACTTTCATTATGATCGAGTATAGTAATAATTTGTATTATATCATTTTCAGAATGATCTGGTAGGTTGAATTGTTCTGGTTTCATTAAATTTTAATTTACCCATTGTTGCTTATTTTATGTCATACCTATAATGTCCTGATAATCTTTCTGAAATGGGCCTCCCTGTTTGTTAAATATTTATGGCCTTACACTGTTTACATATAATTGCATATACGCCATTTTTGGTTGCACATGTTCCACCATTTTTATGTTAATATTTCTTTGGTTGAGATTATTTTTTACTTCATTAATATTTAAAAAACAAGGACAGGTTATACATCATGGTCTGTTACGTTTTTTACTTTTATATCTGCTTGTATTCATTTATTTGTTAGATTTGAAAGACAACAAGAGGTGGATCTGGGAATGCCGTGGAAAGTTCTTTTGTGTTACTATTAGTGATTATTTTAAAGTTATTACGCAATTTATTTAATTTCTTAATCTAGGGTGATATTATGTTACTATTATATTATACTATTATGTTTCGGAAGAGTCTATTTCACAAAAAGGACGTCACGATTCTGTTTTAAACTATAATATGTACTCTTGTTTATTGTAGATGTTGAATGGATAACACTTAAATAATACGTATTCCTATTGGAACAAATTCTAAGCCGTCAAAGGAATTGACTTTTAATTAATCCAGGTTTACAATGTTTAGGATGACATCTATTAAATTTTAATTAATGATGGGCGTTTGTTGGTTTTGTATATTGTTGTTATTTGTAAATACGTTGTTATTTGTCCATTTTTGATTGAAATACTTAAAACTAAAAAGTTTACTGTTAGATTACTATATAATTCACATCATATGATAATTTTGACTTCATATTATTGTTAAATGAATCATTTTGAATAAAATCTAAACATTAATGAGGGTCGGCTTCAGAGTATTTCCAAATAAAAAATATATCATCTAAAAATCTTAACCAGATATTAAGAGGTTGTTTTATGTATAATGTAATTGATTGTAATATATTTCTTTCTCTCCATAATTAATGATTTGATGTAAACAAATAATTTGATGTGGAATATAAATTAATCCCAGTATGTTAAAATGAATTTTAAAATTTAGATATTTTACATTGTTTTGTATGGCGGCCGACATGGTCCATAACGAAATAGGTGGATATGTCTGGACGTATCCAATTGCAAGGTGGATAGGTTGGATATGTGGCGAAGTGGATATGTTGGATATGTGGCGAGGTGGATATGTTGGATATGTGGCGAGGTGGATATGTTGGATATGTGGTAAGAT
>JAUZND010090273.1:0-15232 GCA_034780555.1 Coelogynopora nodosa
CTTGACCTTGTTTAAATCGGTCAAAAGGAAGCCATAGTAACCAAAAATCAAATACTCGATTGTGATTGGCTGAAAAAATTTCGAAAATTTTTGACGCGAAAATTCAAAATAATTTTACATTTGTGGGGGGGGGGGTATGGTCTATTTTTAGCCATGACTCATGAATCTATTTATAAGTGTCGTGGTCGAATCGACCCTTCCTATCCTACTCATATTGCCTGTTCAAAGATATTGCCCTCATGGAATTGCTACAGTTTAATCAGAAAATCAGAAATTTGATTGAAGCAATGTAATAAAGCTATTAGAAAAGTTTCCTCTCGAATCTAATCTTGACAGAAATTTTGAAGAGTGCGGAATCCACAATGAATAATATTAGAGACAACAGTGTCCCTCTGCAGTTACTGTCATTTCTTTCACTGTCGCTATCTCATTGTCATCACCACCTAGAGCAGTACATGATATAACCAATTTCCATTGGAATAGGCCAGTAGAGTAGTTGATTCAAGTCCATGTGCAGAATTACCTCATCGAGTAATGTGCTTTCGTGCTGTCCAAAATATATACACTGCGCACACGGTACAGCATCTCGCATTCTCCAGAACCACCGGAAAATGTGGACAGTCGTTATAACTCTCCCATTTGTAGTAGACAAAGTTTTAAGACAATTAGGCGAAATATACAGCTTTGTTATTATTGTTCGTTACAGTTAAAGATATATGGATGAAATTGTTCAATTCAGACACTTCCAGCAGGCTTCGGTCTTATGCTATTTTTTAGACAATTGACTCCAGCGAGCTGAATGTGGACAATAAGTTGACAGCATTCTTTTAAACTCTGGTCAAGAGTTCTGGAGGCGTCTTGATGAGTTTGATTCCACCTCCGCCCGGCTGACGACTCGAAATCAAAAGGTTGTAGTTAACAATAATTATGAGGTCTAATTTTAAAGTTGTCTAATATTCGAAAAAAATAATTTCCAAATTTATTAATTGTTAGCGGGTACATGTTTTAAAATAATACATTTGCATTACAACTCTTTTAGTGGTGTTTTAGACAGAACAAAACAGTTCAACCCATACTTAAACGCAAAAGGGAAAAGTAATTCCAATCCACCACCTCCTTAAATATAAGATAAAAATATATATATAATACGATTGGCTGGATATTTTGAAAAAATATTAGTTGTTGAAAATTTTTTATTGAAAATTAAAAAAATTAAAACCGAACCTGGGGGTGGGGGAGAGATGGCCGAAACCGAAATCAAAACCAAAACTGCAATAATCTTGCGTGATTCCCGAAAGAAGTTGCAAAATTTTTAGTATTGGTCGTTTGTAGTGCGCAATAAAAAAATAAAAAAATATTTTAATGACATTTTTATAACAATTCCAACATAACATAATTTTTTTACATATTATACAAAAATGTTAATATTTGATAATATTTTTTATTGTCGTAAAATTTTTAATATTTATCCAAAAATTACAACATTAATAAATGTTATGTAATGTAATATTTTGTTTACTGCAATCAATATTATTTTCACAAAAGCGTCACGAAACTAGTTTAAAAAAAATAGATTAATCAATTTTTCTCAACCGGCGAAGTATATAATTAGTTACTTATACAGTCTTGTCTTGGTAGTAACACTCATACTCTTGAACTTAATAAACGTATAGGAACTTATTAACCTTTGTTAATTGTATATTGGTTTTTACGCTTTAATTAGAATTGTTTACTTGATCAGAAGATATCTAAGTCAAAAACACAGCTTTGCAGGTTTGTTTGTTTTGTATTAATATTTTAGCTTAGTTTTGTTATTTTAGTTAATTGTTTAATATGTTTTGAAATTACTGAGTAATTAGCACTAGGTATTACAATAATTCATTTTCTAATTCGTAATTAGTTGAATAAAACAACCATTGTCATTGACATTATAAATCTAGGACTATAGCCATGGCATAGGCATAGGAATGGATCATTCCACAAACTGAAAATTGTATTATTCAAGTTAAATTAATGTTGACTAAACTTGATTTTTCATAAAATAGATATTATTAGACATATGAAAACTTTCATTCAACCCACTTAAGAGAATATTTAAAAGTTTTTTCACAGATGAAATTTACTCTAATATTATGCATTATAATCTTAATATTATAAGTATATAACCCTTATTAATTATTATAGTATAATTATAGTATAAGTATAGTATTATATAATATGAGGGATCAGTTTTGACCAGCATTTACTAAAGAGTACTATTACAAACATAATATATATAATAAACATTCCAAATGCATAATACTAATGAAAACAACCCTATGAATGGAGAAAACAATAATGATGACAATCGAAATAACAGATTTAGGTCTCTACTTTTATAATGTTTTTATATAGTTTTACAGTCTGTGTAAAAACAAATATATATATAAAACCTGAAAACTTGGTTTTATTCAAAAATAAAGATTTATAACCTAAAATAAGTCAAAAACACCCCCAAAGAGATAAGATAACACCATATACTAAGATAAGTATTTAAAAAATGAATTTTAGCTCTTAAATTCATTAGTAACCCCTATCTTTATCACAAATTCCTTTTTGCTAAATATAGTGCCTTAGACCTTATGTTATGTAACAACCTTTAATCGGGTATGAAAAAGTTATACAATCAGGGCTTCTATGATTGAAATACCCATTATTTGACTGTTTTATACCTTATTTGACACTAAAACTTGTGAATTACTTAATATTAACCATGCTTGGATAACTTTTTTATACACATAATCACAAGTTTTTGTATCAAATTAGGGTATAAAACAGTAAAATTTTTTAGTATTTCAATCTTAGAAGCCCCAATTAGGTAACTTTTTCAAACCTGATCATGGGTTTTTATGTCAAATAAGGTATTTAAGATAGTATACTTAGTGATATTTTGGTATTGTAAGACCTGATCAAGTTACTTTTTCATACCCAATTAAAATTGTGAAAACATAGGATTATGTGAATCTTACTTTTCTATCAAAAAACAATTCAGCCAAATTCCTTAATCCATGCTTCTAGAATCAATATTTTTCTGCATCCACATCCATGTTTCAGTAATTTGTGTGATCTGGAATCCATTTAAAAGTGGGGACCTATATTTAGCTCTTAATTTTTGTTAAGGAAATAAAATATTTCTTTTATTTAGTCTCCTCATTACCAATCCAACTAATTGTAACTTATCCAGGACTACTAAACTTACACTGAACTGTATGCATCCTGTAAACTAGTATAATATGTTTTATATAGTAATGTTGACTTGTATTCTTTCTATGTAAGGAGTTATATTAGCTATTAAAATAAAGGTTTTCTCATCTGATATTTGGATCAAGTAACTTTTTCTTTTCTCTATATTTTTGTCCTGCAATGTTTGCCTTATTATTTTTCTTTCAAGTGTTAGTTGATTAAGTACCCTTATTATTATGATAGCTTCATAAGTAATAAAAAAAAGTAGTCATTACAGAAATATAGATCTAGTAATAAATAAGCAATCAAATGAATTTAGAAATAGATCCAACAAAATCAAGATCACAGATAATTTTTAATCATATGGCCTAGAGGCATTTGTAGGTATACCCCAGAATGTTTAATATAGTTTAAAAAAATTCTTCAATAATTCACATGATTTAACTATTTCTATTTTATGTATAACTAGATGCAGCTAAACATTTTTTTTATTAATGAATATTAAGTATTTCCTGTTAAAAATCAAAATACCTTGTGATGTATAGTGAACAGGATAAAATTTGAATTCAGTTTTGGTATGCACATTAATTACATTTTAGTAACAGTATTCTTTTATGAATAATTACATTTATCATGCTATTTCAAATAGATCAATGTTCTACTTATTATTACAAGTTATCCAAATTGAAATCTATGACAACAATTAATAAAATTGATCCCACATACTACATTATTTTAGCACAATATTTTTATCTGTATAAATAGATGTGGCTACACTAAATTGTTATTTATGAATGTTGAAATGTCATTAATGTATAAATCTGACATTATTATATGCATGCCTCCTTATTTTTCAATGCCATCTTATAATAAAATGGAATGTTATACAATAATGTGTATTCCATTCATAGAATTTAGTTTACTCAGAACTTCACATTAAAATGAAATTTATATAATCACTATGCATTACCCAGATTAATGATTATTATTCTTTCAAATATCACATCTAATAGTTTGATAAATAGTCATTATAAACCCATTAGATTATTTCATTTGTTTAATTTTTTTTTGCTGTATTTATAATTTAATATAATTTATATAATATATTTCACATTATACATTTAATGATTTTATTATCAAAATAGACTGGAATTCAAAAATATTTCCACTATGAACTAAGAAATATTGTGAAAACATTAAAAAAATTCATATTTTTGTAATTTTTTGGTTGTATTACCAAGTTTTTTATGACTATATAATACTTTTCATAGTAGAATTATAATGTTTTCTAAAAGCCCATGAAGTTTAATGTGGAATGGCCACAATTAATAATGTTCCTATCATGGCCATTAATTTTTTATTTGTGTTGCATTTTGCAGTATATAAAATGACAGTTCATGGAATGAATCATTTAGATTATAAATATATTTTAATTTAGATTATAAAAAGCATAATTATCAGTAAGCACATTGTGTAGATGTGTGTTAAGTTAAGTACACTTTTAAAGTGAAATATTATATATTGTTATCTATTTTATATAAATATATATTATAAAGTGGATACAGACATGGTCACCATATTTATATCTTTTAGGGTTATAGATGCTGTCATAGTTATATTAGTACCCCTGTTTAATTCTTAAATCTGTTCAGTTATGCTATTAGAGACATTATCATTCATGTGTTGATGTTAAAATACCTACAAATATGTAAATTTATATTAATCAAAAAGTCTATCACAAAAAATTTAGTTTCTATTGACATTTTTAAATAAAAGTTATTTTTGAAATATAATCCATCAACCTATGTCATTTCCCCTGTTTTTAATTAGGGATATATAATTCCAAATGCAAGTACCAGGTACCACAATTTAAACAAATATCAATTTAGTTAGGCTATTACATGTAATAACTAATTTTTTATTACTTTTTAGTGATCCTAACAAAAAATCATAGAGAATATGTAATTTGACAGCTCAACAAAAGATAACTTTGCCTACAACAACTATAGCCAAGGGCAATATGTTTATATTATTATTTGTCAAGGTCTATTATATATTTACATAATTGGTGGTAGCCACACTTTATTTCTTTCTTTTTCAGTAATCTTAAAATTAATTTTTTTCTGTTTTTTACTGTTATAAAAGATTTTGTTATATTCTAAACTTGGTTTTCTCATAAACAAATAATAAGATATGTTTGTCATGTAGTTAAGTTTTTTGTAAAGTTGCATTTTCTCAAGTGTTTCTACTATTTACACTGTCTATTGTCCACACAATATTGAAAATTTTTATAGATATATATGCATAGCTGAGTCATCTTGGTCAAAGTTATCCCTGTCAGCTGTGTTGTCTTGGGTTGAGTTGTCCGTAAATCAAATAATTGATAATATATTGCAACATTATATATTTTTAATATTTTCAAAGTTATAAAACAATATTTTATATTACTTTATTTTATAATTTACCTACCTGTAAACTTTTATATCTATAGTGATAATGTTTATAATTATGAATATAATTTTATTGCATTAAATTCATTGTCATTCCATAATTATATCTTAGAGGTATTTCCAAAAATGTTAGTTGTTTACTCTTTGTTACAGACAGTAGGATGATGATGTCATTGTCAGAACTAGATTATGTTGCAGAACCTGGAACCCACAATGATATGAAACTTCTAGTCTGTGATTATTTTGTGGGTGTTTTAATAGATTCCAATTACCACATATTTACATTCACGGACACCCATACCTAGCTCTCGCATTTGCAGTAATTTCAAGTATTATGAGGCAATTTGGTTGGTCTAAATATTTTTCAAAATAAAAATATACTACACTACCCTCTGACACCATCACCATCAAACTACAGTTATCTGTAAGCCAAATGATGTTTTAAGTGATTATATTCTCATTGAATCCTCACCATACATCTCCAGAAATTGTTTTAATTTTCTCTTATTTTTTTAATTTTCACTGATATCTAATGGTTACCCTGGTCAGGATGCAAATTTCAATCAGGCTTAAGTTTTTGAGAATTATTAACAGTAACACATAAATAACATGTTATAAATCTGGTAAACAGTTATGTAAAATAAATATTATATACACTATATTATTATTTTTAACTGATTGTTTTCATACAATAATTATTGGAATCAGTAATCTTAAACATTGCTATATCATTAAATAATATAATAAAAAAGAAATAAATCTGGTTGTTAAAACTTCATATATATATATATTTAGGATAACTTCCTAGTTAAAGCATTGTAAATTTATGGACTCATAACTCAAATATGTGAAATATTTTAAATTCAAACAAAGTAATTATATATCAATTGTTGGAAAAATTAGAACTTTTCAATCATAAAAATCAATAGGCCATATATATAAGTAGGTTGATAACTATAGAAAGATATTATTAGAATGTTATTTCTATACATATTTAGAACATAGAGATATCCATCCATGATCCTGATTAATTGTTGGCATATCATCACACATGTGGATAGCTTCTTTAATGTGTCTGTCAGGGTAAATAATATTTTATATTTGTATAAAGAATGGCATATTCTTGATAGTTTAAACTATTTTATTAGTAACTGACTCAATGTTTATAATATGGTTAGCTTAATTCACATAGTAATTAAATTATAAATTCCACAGGTAGTTTTGTTTCTTATTATATTTTATTATTATTTAAAAAAATAAAAAAAGCTTGTTTACTACTTGTGAAATATTTACCATTGATTTGATATTTATCAGACATATCATGTTTTGGTATTCTTTTTTAATAGTTATCCTAAATATGGTTCTAAAATATACTGATTTTTCATTTTTAATAAGAGAAAAAAAATACAGATAGCGTTTTCTGTAATTAGAGTATGCAGTTCTAATTTTTTACTGTATTAAATTAACAAGTGAAATATTTATTAAAAATGATTTGGAAATACTGTAATGAAATATTAGCTACTGAGAATAATTATCAGTTTTTGATGGTCTTTACCATTGGCTTTGATTCTGAATTGTCAGTCTTTGAACTGTCATATATTGACAGGTATGTGAAATGTTCCTTTTATTCCTAACGAGATGTGTATTGTCCATGATGTTAAAATGTATAGTAGAGTCTATTCTTTTAACCCAGCATTAAGTAATAAGCTCATACTTGTTTTTAGTATAAACATTAGTTAATGGTTGGCATTATCATATAGTCATACTAATTCATCACATTTATGATGATATATCATTTTCTCATACAAAATCCTGAACATGATTAATATGTTTATTTTTTAATTATTAGCTTTCCTGTTTGTTTTATAATATTTGTTGGATTTCGAATTCCATACATAAGTTGTAAATTTGGTTTGTTTTGACTATTTTGTTTTAAACTCACAAAAGCTGGCTTTCTCTCTTCTGCTAACTGTCCCTTTAAAATTCAATTTCCTTGTATTCACCGATAATAATATTATGAAGACTTATAGTGAGTTCTTAATGTTGTTGTATTGTAAATGTTACATCATCATAGTGACGTCATATTATCTGTGCATTTTGTTTGTCTCTTCAGGTTTTACCGTTACCAACTTCTTAATTTCCCCATCATCACACACACAAACACAGTTTTATACAAACTTATTAATGGAGGACAACAAGCAACAGAACATGCCTCTGCTCTGCCGCAACGGCTGTGGCTTCTACGGCAGTCCCAATTTCGACGATCTCTGCTCCAAGTGTCACCGCGACCTGGCCGCACAGGACGGCCAGCAACAACAGCTTCAGCAGCACATGCAGGAGCAACAGATGCAGCAGAAGCTGGGGGGCAGTGAGGGGGGGGAGTCGCCCCCCTCCAGCTCCGCCTCCTCGACCGGGAGTCAGAGTCCGCCCCGACTTGGTCTGGAGGAGCAGCGGGTCCTGGATGAGGTGGCTGATGCCCTTGTCGGTGAGTTAATGTGATTGGAGGACAGTTGATATATGGGGGGGGGGAGGGGGGATTTCAGTAATTAGTTGGTCATACTTTCTTTCTTAAATTTAATGATAATGTTTCCTTACAAATATATTTATCGTTTTCGACTGACATGGCGAAAATTTTTTACTTAGGAAGGCATAGTTAACAAAGTGTGTGATCTGCGCCATGATTTGGTTATATAGTTAGTATAGATTGGTTATTTGTCATGCCTGCATAATTTGCTTTTTGTTAATATTGGACAGCATCAATTCTATCACAATAAGCTTTTTCTTTACATATTTATAAACAGATGATAACTTTAAAAGCAGTCGAAAGCAAAAATAAACATATTTTAAAATAAGATGAGTCACTCAGTTTTTGTCGTTAAATATTTAAGAATCATTCATACGTAATAAATATTCAAATTCATAACTAATTCTTATAATATATCATTGCACCAAGAATGTACAATTTTTTCAACATTTCAAATGGATTTATATTTAGCAATTACGGATAAATCAATTAAACTATAGCTAACATTATTTAAGAAGTTGAACGTTCAACAGCCTATTCGACTAAATAAATATCAGTTGAAGGTGACTTAAAGGAGCATCTACCGGACGTGGATACATCCAAGTTAATGGCTATTTACAAGTAGTGTTAGACAGGACCTGTTATCCAGGGAGGTTATTCAGTAGATTAGCTTCATAAGCTGTGGTAGTTAGATGAATGATGAAAACAAACCACCTGGGAAGAAGTGTTGTTTTCTGTTATGAGAAGTAGACTAATGATGTTCTTGTTATTACAATTGAGACGTTTTCTTTTAGTTTGAACTCAATTATTGAAAATGATCGGTAGATAATCAGTTTTTTTACAATTTGGGGTGTGGTATAAAACATCTACTGACTGTATTACAACACCAAACCAGTAAACACCATCTCGATATTAGTCGAAAGTTATTTATACTTCAGAGGCTTTGCAAACGAAAACTTGGTTATGTGTTCGTTTTATTACAATTTTTGTAGCCTGGTGAACGATTTTTATTATTTCCTTTATCGAGATTATTTCCTTAAAGCTTAACCCAGTAAAGTTTCATACACATGACGACTTTAGTTGACTATGTTTTTCTGTAGTTATGTGTTGCTAGGGTTACCCTCGACCAAACATAGTCGGTTGTATTAATTTCTTGTTCCGTGGTTTTTCTTAATAAATAAAAATATAATTACTCTGATTACAACGCAGATTAATTTCACTTTTATCTACAAATATATATATCCTATCGGGAAATACTAATTTGTTTATCTGTGTTTTGTTAGGTGTTGCCATGACAATACTGGTTGTATCAGAGAACCTCTATTAAGAGAATTTCTATAGTGCAAGGTGTGTTCGTTGTCTTATTTTATTGCTGGAATATGTTATGGTATGATTCGACATTCGTAGTCGTGAATTTTTAATCCGCGATTGTTAGCCATTGTTTTTATTTCCACATTGAGATGTTTATTCAAATAAAAAATGTTGCCTATTATAAATAAGTAAGTTGTAATTATATAATAAACTTGGTGTGAAGCAGTTCTGCCACACGCTGCGATGTTTTTGAGAAATATCTAATTTTTTGCAATATTTTTTAATTAAATATATTGTGAAATATGGTCTGAAAATGACTTTAAATTTTATTAAATTATATAAATCATTGTTTTTAATAATTTATTATTACCCTTATGTTCAATTTAATGTATACTTTTTTGTATTTTATAATTTTCCATACTTACATAACCTTACGTTTTGTTATTCAGTGTGAAGCATTATAATCATATCGTGAAAGTTTTTCTATTATTTCTATATATATGTTCTATAGTTTATTGGTAAAACATTTTTCACTCTCAGAAACAATATTTATAATAATGACAAAAGTTAAGATAGTCAAACGCTGTGAATAATTACAATGATTTAATAATTATGAAAATTCAAAAATAATTTATTTTTAGTGCATAATATTAATTCATAGTGATATAGCAAATATTATAGTTACAGTTACCATATTTGGAACTACCTTAAGTGCCAGTTCTTATGCCTACGCTGCGATATTAATGTCATGGTGACGACCTGCGTCAGAATTGTTAAAGTTTCATCCGTGTGCTCTTTACACGGTTGATTTTAAATCTTCGGTAATAGCTATTTATGTATTAGCTATGGCTACGCATATTATTATCGTGTGATTCACCTTATATATATTGATATATCTATTGATATCATATCGTTGTTCATCGCGGCATTATAAGTATACAATGGTAATGTATAAAGGTTGCCATAGAGCTATATTTAGCCCGTGCTACGTGGTACACAGTTATTGCGTGATCTCTGACGTTAACAGAGAAGCTTATCCATCCTTGTGATTCAGCCAGTTTATGTCAGCCAGAATAGAACTGCAAGCTTTGCCTTCAACGACATCGATTAATTATTTGGTAAAGGATGGTAGATTTCCTTACCTTAAATCCCCCCACGTTACCCCCACAGTGTACTGAAAAATGTCGCAAAATCTTTGCCATCCAGGCGTTCGTATACGTTCGCTCGTTCGTTAGTTCTTCTCTCTGTAAGACGTTTCAATGGTTTTGTTCACCCCCGTCTTTTCTCTGCAATGAGTTATTGTAATTTTTTGCATTTAGATATGGAAATGTGTCCTATTTTGCTATTGCAGTAGTTTATTTGTTTAAAAAACAGTTTTAATGTCACTATGCAATTAATGTTACTACAAAAAAAAGTAAAACAACATGGTTTCAGTATTTGATAGAAGTCGTACCATTTGTAAGTGTAGCCTAGTGCTACCAATCCATTAGTTTGTCATTAATTGTGCTATGTTGTTTGTAAGGTTGGTGATTGTTAAACCGATTTAGTGTCATTTGTGCGGTACATTGAATGAGTACGGTACACCATGCGTGGGCATTGCTCCTGTTAAGGTCTGACTATGTAAATTGCCATTAAACTATACTAGGTCTGCCTATTTCTAGCTGTTTGTGACTCTCAAATCATGTGCTACCATAGTATAGTGTAGTGTTTATTATTGATCAATATGTTTAAGGCGTCCGTCTCGTGTAATACAGAACAAGTACGCCACTAATAATTCTGTGGACGTTTTTCCAATTATGGTCTGTTGTAGGTCTCTAGTTTTAGATAGTCTATAGAACAGCTCGTTCTCTTTAATCTTGTGCATTTCAGTACATTTGCTAACAATTTTCCTGTCGTCTGGTCGATCTTTTAATTTTTCGCTTTTGAAAGGCCAGTCATGACACGATACCGTTTTATGTCGAGTACATCTTTTATTTCATTTCCGATTCTTTAATCTTGTTTATGGTTCAACTGAAGAAGTTTTAAATTATTTTTTTGGTCACATCCTGAAAAAGTAATTATCATTACTGTTGTGTATACTGTAAACGTCGTGTAACCGATCCGAAAAGATGTTTGCAATTTCAATAATACTAATTTTAATGTCCCCGACTTGCTAGTCGTGATCGCCTATGATCCTTCATTTAATTATATCAACAGCTAAATCGAAAAGTTCTAACAGCGACAAAGAGAAAACGATACTCTTGGTATTAGTCTGGTTTCACTCTAAAATTTATTTAGTAGGTTCGTCTAAATAGTGTGTATTTAATTTACCGTCTAAATTTCTTCTTGTTTGTATTATTACAATTTTTATTTATACACAAAAACAACTAAATGATGTAGAATATGCTTATTGCAGTATTTCAGCATACAAGCAAATACTTAGAAATGGGTAAGCATGGGTTATGCTAACATTTTCAGCCGTGTCCAGATGATGGCCACCGTTAAAGACAATATTATTAAGGCGTAATATGTTTTACAATGAAAATGAGCGTTTTGCATTTCATATTTGAAAAAGCTTAGTATGATTGTAAGCCAGTGTACAAATCATGATATTGAAATTGCTTTGTTCCTTTGGTGTGTAACATTTGTGAGTAATCTAGTGTGGAAATTCGTTCATGGGAATAACTACATGACTATAGCGATTTTTTAAAATTTTAATACTTCATTAATTAATTCACCGTTATTGTAAATGCGATTTATGTGACCCCTATATAAATAATCACAATCTAGTCATGGCGTCGTACTCGATAGGTAGGTGGCCTTTATTTTCCGTGTAATCGTTTTGACTTGAGTTCTCTTTGTGACTCCCACCAATCCTTGCCTGTGTTGAACTCAAACGAACCTTGTTTCTCTGTCACAAATTATACATTCATATTGCACGAGGTAGAATCGTGAGAGAGAGACAGAGCGTTTGCATTTGGGCGTAGCCTAGCCTTGCTTTTCATTGCTACACAAGCTGTTATTGATTATTTCGTCAGTGTATGTGTGTGTCGTCTGTTTTGTTTTCTCACTCGATGTCGTCATAACCAAGTTATTATTGATTTTGCACTGAGAGATACATCACAATAATTATATGCTTCTGGAGTTGTGATCAGCTGAAACGGTGCGGCTAAAACCTGCTGACTAAGGAAATGTAGGCAGGACTACAGACTAGCATCCTACGTACTAGTTACTCGACCGATTTTTACCTCCTTCATTTACTTGATTATTTTTTATCTTGATGCTGATACAGATCATACGGCCTTCGTAGTACTTCTTCGTATTTTATAGTTCATCTGGGTTGTAAGCAAATGCATATGTCGACTTTCGTGGTTAAGTTAAATTATTTTTTCCATCTTATAAATTGACTATTAGCTTGATTACTAAAAGTATATTTTATTATATTTTAATTTGCACGATATTTCTGTTGACGGTTTGGTGAATATTTGTTGTGGTGATTTTTGATTTAGCATTTGTTTATGGAAGCGTATCTTTCTTTTGATATATACAACGTTTTTTCATATGGACAGGTTATTAATCATATATTGTCGTGACGTTTAACAATGTATTTGGCTATGGATTATAGTGACAACTATTATGTTAAATATTTCAATTAAGATTGTCTTCACATTATTCGACATCGAGGCATTGCGAACGGATGTATCTGTCCATTTTTGCCAAGCTTGTGTTATGCATCAACTTTATAATACCTGGTTAACACTAAGTATATGTAATACTCTTGTAATTAATATAAAGGAACTTCATGTTGAGCGAGAATTCACCTGTGCACATTGGTTTATAAAAGAATTACTTGAATATTTGTGAATGAAGTTCATCTATATTGTCAAATTTAAGACCTATTATTGTTATAATGCATGTAGTGTCAAAAATTATCTTTTTCAAAAACGAAACGTGATAAAAATTATGATATCGAGGCATTGGATTGTATTTCATCCTGTAAAAATATACGGCCATGGTTGTTCGAAATATTCTTTTTGTAAAATAATTAGTTGTTGATTGCTACCAAATTTACCTATTTGCCTGACAGTCTAGTTGAGTTACCAAACCCTGCCTAAATTAAACAACGCTTTATAATGCTTTGATTTGAGCTGCGTCACTGTTTAAACTTTATTGATTATAATATATATTATTATATACAGTTTGGCACGAACTGTAGCTATCATTTAATTTTGAATAATCTTGAGTAGTAAGTTTACTTTTAATTTTCACAGGTGATAAGTACCTATGCTACACTCAGTGAGTAATATAATAACTAACATGGGTAACATCTAAATTGTTCAGCACGTTCTTGTCGGATGACGCAACTTAATGCCTCTTTCAATCGTATTCCTTTATCTGCGCAGACTTATTGAAGCCTTCATATTACATATTATTGAAATACCTTCGGTTATACATTATTAATGTCAATAGTAAGTACACTTTACTATTTGTGTATTCATCTGTACACATTTTAACTCCATTTCGTTAATACATAACGTAACAGAACAATGAATAGTTTTTAGCGCATATTATACCTATGTTATGTACATATTGTATGATAATGCGATACATTTAACACTTGCAATTTGACTATCTTTAATAATAATAATATTATAAAATCCGTTTATGCTGGTATATTATTAAGTAAATGAACATAGGTTTACTTTCGTAAAGCAGTGATTTATTAATATTTTTAATTAATTAAATTACTACAGGCAAGCTTATATTTGATTCAATCAACTGTGTCACAAGTAGGTTCACTGGCGATTATGTTCAATAGTATATTTATAACAATAACCTGTCAGGACTTTAATGCATTCGTGTATGAATGGATTGGTCTTTTTCTCTGTTTATAGTGATAATAATTGATTATTATTGTTGTTGTAACACATGTTTACACCTGTCATTGTTATGTCGACCTTATTCAAGTAGATATAGAACCACAAACCACTGTTCTTAATATTTTTGCTCTCATTTGCATTCATAACCTGTACGATCTCAAACTGGGTTAACTAAAAAAAAATTGTTGATTGTATATTTAGCATAGTTATAATCTGCTGTGTTTTAAGTAGCATACAAAATGCTGTTTGGTTTAAAATAATAATAAACAGTTTAATCCGGCAGGGTTCCCACAAAGCGTTCTTAAAAAATCCTGGTAAACCGGGAAAATACATTTTTTGCGAGTAAAGTATTCTTTCTGTTGCTGAAAATGCAGATTCTTATTGTTTGAGGGATGAGAAATTTGAGGGATGAGGGTTTTTCTCTCCTTCATACTGCGAATGTACTCAGAAATTCAGCAAAGACCAAAGCAGAGGAAGAAAATGTAGGCATGTGATTCTTCCGGATTTTTTAGTCTGAAAGACTATTCTCGTAATTCTTCTAAATATACAATAAAAAAAACTGCGTTGGGATTTCTTTTACCATCCAGTTTTATCACATTTATGACTCCATGATTGTCTATAGACATCTTTCATGTAACTATGGTATTTTTTCATGTTAGAAAGTAATTTGAAATGTAAAATGAAATGTAAGCATACTTATTCCAGGGTTCCCATCACTCGGGAAAACGGGAATTTACCTAGGTTTTTCAGTATTTCATCTTGAAAAATAAATTATTAGTATTTTTTTAAATTTTGTGTCAATTTGTGCCAAAATTGACCCAACCAAACACAAAACATTTGAGAAAGTTTTGAACTTTGTTAATGAC
>JAUZND010090284.1:112-15229 GCA_034780555.1 Coelogynopora nodosa
ATAAACTGTCAGACAAACCGTGTTGCATGATAAACTGTCAGACAAACCGTGTTGCATGATAAACTGTCAGACAAACCGTGTTGCATGATAAACTGTCAGACAAACCATGTTGCATGATAAACTGTCAGACAAACCGTGTTGCATGATAAACTGTCAGACAAACCGTGTTGCATGATAAACTTTTGGACAAACGTGTTGCATGATAAACAATCAGACAAACCGTGTTGCATGATAAACTGTCAGACAAACTGTGTTGCATGATAAACTGTCAGACAAACCATGTTGCATGATAAACTGTCAGACAAACCATGTTGCATGATAAACAATCAGACAAACCGTGTTGCATGATAAACTGTCAGACAAACTGTGTTGTATGATAAACTGTCAGACAAACCGTGTTGCATGATAAACAATCAGACAAACCGTGTTGCATGATAAACTGTTGGACAAACCGTGTTGCATGATAAACTGTCAGACAAACCGTGTTGCATAATAAACTGTCAGACTAACCGTGTTGCATGATGAAACGTAGGATCATAAATATCAAATGTTTAACACAATTTAATGATCATTTACAGGATGTTATTACGAAAGTTTAGGAAACAAAAATATATTAAAAATCACTTATTCCTTTTAAAACATTTTACCATTGATTACTCCTTAAGTAAATAAACACGCCAATTATTTTGGTGACCTGTCAAAAGTCACTGAACTAGTAAGCAGAGGCCAGTTGACCGAAACAGAGTGACCCAAAAATAATCGTAGAAAACAAGACGACCAATTCGGTTAACAACAACTACACATTGTTTTCATCGCTAGATTGTGATACACTTCGATTAAACCGAACGAATGCTCTCTAATAGGTGTCAAGTGTCTTGCTAATAGCGCTCACGCACATAAGGTATACACAGAGGACTTAAGTACCGAGTTCAATTAGTGGTAATGAGTACGCGTACGCAGCGCAACCATACATACCTATAACTGTGCAATGAAAAGGCATTTTAAAATATATGATCTGGAAGTTGCAGATAATTGTATATTGTATTGTATATTTGTTTAATCTGTTTAAATAATAATAGATATATTATCAAAACATTAACTGCGTATAATATTTATTATAGATATTATTATTATAGATATTTATTTAAATATCAGAAAATCATTATGCCTTTCTACATTTTTGAACCTATATTATCTTAATAACGATACACAATAAATAGATGTAAAATTATAAAAATGACCAAAAACGATACAATAAACAGAGTATATAAATATCATGCTTGTACTTGCATTGAACGGGGTGATAATGTATATGCATCAATATATTACTTTTGTCAGGAATCTTTATATTATATCCTAAGAAATAATAAATTTTCAAATTGTCAAAAAACATAGTTAAAAATTTTAATAAAATATAAAATTATTAGTTTACACATTTTGAAAAATCTTTAAAAGTAATAAAATCTAGATTTTGTCATCCATAATTTACCTATTTGCTAGAGGTGCTAAACAATATATAAATATAAACATTTGTCAATGAAAATTATTTATTTATTTAATTGATTATTTAAAAAATAGTCAACAAAATTGTGAACATTGGTTACAGATTCAAAGGATTCGTAAACGTAAGTTCGTAGGCACCAAAGATGATCAAAGTTTATCAACTAAATGAGTTAGTTACATGCGTTAAAAATAAAAGATAATTTATAGAAAAATAAGGAACATCTAATATTTACCAATCAGGAACCTTTTTTCGATAATTAGAAAATCAAAAGGTTTGTGAAAAATTGGCATCTACGAAGAAAGCATATATATTTTTGTATCAGAAAATTACAAGTGCATTTCGATTTACGTAATCAAGTCGTCATTGCAAATTTGATGGTTCACACTGTTTTATATAATAAGTATTTCTGCATTATTACATTACGTATGACATGTACGATTTTACAAGGATGGTTATGTGGATCCTGAAATATATAATAAAGTATATTTCCGATTCTTCCATAATATTGTAAATTATATGTCTATGAATATAATGTAGCAACGTTGCGACGTATTTTATTGTTTGTACTATTGGTTTAGGGGTCGTGAAAGAAGAATATACACATTTGCAGTAACGTATAACATATTTCACTTAATTTTTTTTATAAAACTATACTATAGGTATGTTATAAAATCGTACTTTGTTTGTTTCTTCATAATTGAACTTGTTTTTTCACAGCTTTGTTTGTAATATTATTTGTTTTCCGAATGACACATATATTTAATAAAAAGATTTTTCTCAACAAAAAGGGGATAAACTTATAAAGGGAAATCTTATTTTTTTGGCAAAACGCTGATGTGTGTTCACAGCTGTTATGGTTAAGCTAATTATACTATAAATGACACATCGAATTTAAAATAAAATTTTATTTAAAATACTGCATGCAGTGTATTGTATGCAGTATAATATAATTACTTATAACCTTTATTTTTACTTAATTAGCTATATATCATTAAATGAATGAAAAAAATAAGTTTTTAATATTATCTAGAAATTTTGAAAATTATAAATTAAAAAATAACGTTAAGCTTTTAAAAATGTGAGATACTACTAAACTATGTTGTAATATATACATAGTAAAATATGTGGATTATTAAAACTTTTTGTTGTACTTGCATACCACTTATTAAAAATAAGCCTAATAATATGATAAGGGGCCGTCCATAAAATACACGCTCAGAAGTGGGGACGGGGAGGTTTCTGTAAATCGTACACTAGCGTATATTAAGGGGAGGAAGGTATGTAAGAAAGCGTTCGTATGTTTTAATGAATGAAACTATTATTCTTCATATTGCCTAACTTAATTTAGTTATATTTAGTATTTACTTTAATAACGATTTACCGTAAAAATGACTCCTACTAACAATCAATTTTCTGTACCTTATAATGATAATTTTCCAAAATAAACATGTTACTTAAATACCGAGAAGCTAAATGGAAATTGTATGCATTTTATAGGTGTTCTTGTAAAAAAATATAAAATATTCATATACATGTAACCGATTTACAAATATGTAATCAATCTAAAGTGTTACTATATATATATATATATATATATATATACATTTACCATTTAATTTTGAATTTAAATGATTAATTAATTTGTATTAAATTATGATTTTTACACCTCCTTAAGAATACATTCGTATACGTTCGTATGCATGTATATTTAATACATTATATTGATTATATATAAAAATATATATTATATACATACATTATATAATATATAAAATTATAATATAATATTATACTAATATTCCTTAACTATATTATAACTCTCTATAAAGAGGTATACTATTAATATTGTACGTGTTCATATAACTTTTTCTCCCCATGTAACTTTTGTGATATTTTTTAAAGAAAAAAATCAGAAACTTCATCGTGCGGTATATAATAATATTAACGACATATTCTGTATCTTATATTGTGAGATTCCATATATAAGAGCATTATACGATTATACATACTACTAATAATAATCATTTGTTTACAATTGGCGCAACATTTGAAGACTAAAAATAGTTATTTGAGATAGTAAAAATCGATGCATCCTTACTTTTTTTAAAGGTATAATTACCCAACAAATTAATCGATTTCCAAATCAAATTTAAAATTTTCGTTTTTAATAAGGCTTTTTTACAAAAAATAACTATACTGTACTACATAAAAAAACAGTTAAAAACAAAGGATTTAATTTCGTTTTGAAAAATAACTAATATATTATAATAATTATTATTATAAGCATTATATATTTAACTCTAAATTTGTTTTATAACGAAGAATTAATTAAAACATATCTTTGTGATAAAACCATACATTAATTAATTAACAGGTAGGCTAAACAACATTTTTTAATTCGAATGCTTTAAAGTTCAAATTTATGCTCATTAATCATCTAAGCCATCTTGGTTTTCGTTTAGCAAAATAATATATACAAAAAATTATAAACCTTAAATTGACCGAACTTTTTCCTTCTGTAGCCTCAGCTACATATCCTGTATATATATGACGAAAATAAACACAAAAACACTAATTCAAAGTCCAATATTAGGAAACAACTTATTATGAAACAGTTGCTAGTATAATAGATAAAGTATACAGTCCTATATATATATATACCTTTTACACTGGGGTACAAAGATCTCTAAAATATTCTTCAACCACCTTTGAACATTAGACTCTGTGTCGGCCATCATTCGATTTGTAATTAGAATAATATTGCGAAAATTGTCGCCATATTAATATCAAAATATAAATAATTTCCTCATTTGCGTAAAGGCTCATTTTAGGTCTCAATTTTATCAAGAGTAATCTTATTATTTTATTGTTCAATCAGTAGTTCAATAATATGGAATACGTTATTAAAAAGCAATCGTGTTGTTAACAATTATATACATATGAAGCTAATTATCCATTCAAATGGATTAGTAGCATATTATGACATGGAAAATATATGATAAAAAAACCAATATCCGTAACAAAGATTGTATAATCTAAACGTTTTGCATTAATTTAATTATGCCTTAGCAGAGAAATAAAAAAGAAAAGTCTATTGAATAAGAATTGATATTATTTTTAATACTATTTATTACTATGGCATACCAGGTACCGATCTCCAAAACCATATATTATGTAAAATAATTAATTAAATAACATATTGTACATGTTATGGAAATTATACAATACATTTGCAGCCTTGTTCATTGTGATTGATAATGATGATCCTAACTCACTCTAGTGTTATATCTTACTTCTTATTCAGGATAATACAAAGCGATATACGTCTAATACAACTTAAATTTAGCCTTCCAAGAATGTCAAACTGGTAAAACAGCTACGCTATTCTCCCGACACAATTCTCTGTTTCAGAAATAATTTCCCCAGATTTAAATCTATACGAAATCGCCTGTTTGTTATCAACAAATTAGGTAAGGATCAATAGTTTTGAAAATCAAATGCCCTCATTCACCACACTTATATATATGATGACTGTAGGTATTTACATATAAATTAAAATATTTGGAGATGACTGTTGAAAATGAGGTACCTTATTTGTAAAAAAAGATTTCATAATTGTTATTGAAAATTTTTATTTGTATGTAATGGATGAGATTATGTTTGGTATGAAACCGCGGTTTTAGTGTTAATTCCGACTTAACACAGAAAATAACCTCAACTATACTGTGTATAATGTCTTTCTAAATGTCTACAATATATATTGGCCAATACGTAAATAATATTTTCAAATTGTTTATTCAATAAATATTTTAGAAATACGCAATTAATTACAAAACACCCTATAAATTATATTGACCTCGATCATGTCACATCGATTAATTATAAATCCAGAAATGCATACAATGTATACAAGTAGGGTCACAGTGTGACATTTTTAGTTTGTGACTCATACAATACATATAGTCGTAAAAAAAGTGAATCCGCGAAAACAATAAGTATAAGGAGAAACCGCAGTTAGGGTTATACAAAATTAATGTTATAATCATTATTGCTAAATATAGATGGTCATCACGCACTATACACATTTCTTCCTATTTGGATTAAACGACAGGTATAAATATATAAAATATTGTTAACACTTCCCTTAAATGAACAAATTATAAATGAACAAATAGTATACTAGAAACAGACTCAAATATTAATACATTTTCATTATATAATATACATGTCATTATAAGCCCAAAATATATAATATGTTACATCATTATGCATTATATTATTATAAAATCATAGGTATAGTACCACAGATGTCTATGACTATAACTATATTGTATTCATTGCAAATGAATATGATATATATATATTTAAAGGTAAAGTTAAGATAGGTTAATATTGTGCGAAATTGATGTATTGTTTGGATTTTACTAAAATATTTTTAAAATAAAAATAATTGATGAAATTATACCTATTTTTAAACCAAACATTTAAATCATATAATATTGCTGATTGTATTCTAACTCATCTCATCAGATGATACATTTTCATTCAATCAAGTTGTTTATTCCCTATTATTTTTTTTAATAATGTATACATATTGAAGTAACCCAACAAAACTAATTTAAAAACCAGCAAATAAGCAATTATGATATTACCCGCTGAACATATATTATTTTTTTGTAAGTCATTTTTAATAACCTTTTTCAGTGGCTGATCTGGGGGGGGGGGAACGATCTACTTTTTTAAATGACCGTTGCCCCTTTTATTATATATCTTACGCCTCTAAATTTGTATTTCTGTTCTTTCGTTTTATTAAAATATTATATTAATTTAGTGGGTGCCCACCCTAATTTTATATAATTTCTTAAATTTAAGTATTTCTATACGTTTAGATATTTATTAATAGAATAGAAGTCACAACAAATATACTAGTATATTATATATAAATAATATGGTTCAGTAATTACTGAACCATATTCATCGGCAGGGAGAGGCTCTTTTTGCTAACTTGTTATTTTGTACCAATGAATTTTGATCTTAATTAGTTTTACGCAAATCTGCTTTTATATGGAGTACATAGCGGTACTATTGAATTCAGGCATATTTCGTTGGTGCGGGGTATGGGCTGCTTACGAGTATAGTAAATTTTTTAATTGTCAAATTATGGCATATCAGTGGTATACACCCAAAGCCATATTTGAATCGATCTCAGGAATAACCAAAATGACCCCAAAAAAGTTGAAGAAATATTATGTTTGTTGGAGTAAATTGCACAAAATCATAAATAAATGATATCCCATAATTATTATTATTGCAAACAGCAAACGATATTTAGAACTACGAAAATGTTTTAGAAAATAAGTTGTTTTTTCGCATATGTATGGTATAGAATGAAAATAGCATATAATAATTCCATTTTCTAAATTAAAACTGCTCAGTTTCACATTCGGAAATAAATAGAATCATTTTTCGCCGTGTTCATCACTATAAAATATGTATCAGACAAACGAGAAAATTGATAACATAAATATGTTCTAATTATATCCAAAAGGGAATATTTATAATATAGACAATAAAGCATAAAATTACAAAAGCCAACTTAATCATGCCGACTACGTATTAAAATGCTTACAAAATCGCTCTAGAAACAATACATTCAAACTGACTATTATAATATGTAAAGAAAGCTAAAACATACACAATAAGATTTCATCACATCGCTTCCGCAACTAACAAAGACAACGACAAATTAATTATGTGCAGTATCATATATTTGAAACACATTTACCACATAATTAAAAAACTAATTATGTTTCACTTATAATAAAAAATTCTCTATTTTAAAAAACAAGATTGCATTATTAAATTTAAGAAAAGATTGTTGAGGTATGAATCGAGTACCTATAAGTAAAACAGAAAACTATACAATGATTATCTCGTAGTAAAAATTGATCGACGACAACATGACTAATTTTTGTATGAGCAGTTTAGTTTGTATCTGAAGTATCTGCAACAAATGATAAGAATTACATCTGTTACAAAACCAAAACTCAAAAATAAATTGTTTCATAACATAATCTTATAACAGTACACACATGAAAATTTAATCATTTTCATTTAAATATTGATTTTAAATTAATTTAATAATACAAATCAATGATAAATAAATTACATTGACGAAATTATAGACAAAGTATTGTAGTTATCTCGGTGAATTATTCAATAACAAATAAACATTAAAGGCACTCAATATAAAAACAATTACCATGTGAAGAAAGTTAGTTTAGTGCAGGATACAGAAACAACTTAATTCTAAAATAATTATGCACTTGATATATAAATAACATTGCTTAAAATATTATAGATAAGTCGGTATTATATTAATGTTAATTAAGTAAATATTGCAAAATATTGATACAAAAATATAAAGCAAATAAAAGAAGTCACAGTAAATCATATTGTCAATTTCAAACATCTGCTGACTTGAATTTGAAACTAAAATTCGCAATGTTTTGACTGATCAGATCTGTAAAATAAAAGAAAAATGTATTAGGGCAAAGTTGATAAAAAATAATATACAAAAAATACAAAGAACTAATCATTTTTCAAAAATTTATAACAAAAAAAAAAAAGAAGCTCAACAAAAAACATGAATTCGCGACTAAACAAACGCAGGAATGTGCAATATTGACAGTATTCAACCTGAAAGATTACGGCGAGCGTGTAATCTGTTCTTACGTATTGTAATCCATTCCCATATAAACATAATAATGAACGAACTCAATGGTTAGAAAGAGTTTAACTTATTTCAACAAAAGTCTAGCGGTTGAGTACTGTAGTCACTCACGTCATGGATTGGCCTACATACACTGAGTTCGAATTATTTACAAGTGCTAACAAGATGTATAAGATGTAGCAAAATAACGACAGAAAACATTGTATAATAAAATGAACAATAGAAAAACCAAAGAGAGGGTCAAATTGACCCACAGGTGTTTTATCGTTTACTATCCAAAATCGACTCATAGGTTATCGTTCTGAAGTGTTAAATACCTGAGTAATTCTGAACGCAAGTTCGATTTCATATATTATTGTGGAATATACCGGTAAACTTGACTCCAAATAAACTAAAACAACCCTTAAAAAATTATGATTGTGTCAAAAGTATGTTTAGCTTTTAGGTTGAACATTTTATTGACAACTTACCCTTATAAAAGTTCTGCTAAATTGTTTGTTTGGTAATTACTCATAACTCATTTGTTGGCATTTTTAAAACATAACTGTTTTTTCGCCATGTCTAATGCATTTTAATAATTAGCATATCTTTGTCGCTAAATAGACAGCTAACTAAGAATCGAATTATAAAACAATTTTTATATTTATAATCGCCCAGAAAAAACTACACCATAATGTACTAAATACACAGAGAGTATATTATCGTTGCTAGTAAGTAGGTTAATTGGGCGCCCCCTTCCCCGCTCTGGCTAAATAGACTTCAAAAAGCACCAGGTGTATTAGTATTAAAAAATAAAAAGAACCAGCACCAACATAATAAAAGCAAACCGCACAGATCCATTCGCAAATATATTAACGTCTAATGGTTAATTTCGTAATTCAAAAGATTATTGAAATTAATTAAAAATAACAATAGCGACTTTGTTGACTTTAGTTTAGGTTGCCCTGTTATTAATGACGAAAAAGAGAACAAATAGGGTGAATGAATAAAAATTATTTACGTGTGAGGCCTTCTTGATTTATGTTTTACAAACTTTCTTAATACCTTTCTAATTCATCTTACTATTTCTTTCATTGTAATTAATCCATTGATAAATATAAGTAATTAATTTTATAAAATTTCATCTAATGATCATGTCTGACATTATTGTCGAAAATGTATTAAAATTAAATTTACATCTCCACATCTACAAACAACATGTACATTATACTTCAGAGAATATTTCCTAATAGGTATTATTATGTAGCTCAAGTTACTACTAATAAGTAATATGGATAAAGTCAACAATAAAACACACTATGCAATAACAATATAGATAGGGTGTTAAAACCTTTTTAATCATTCGAGATCTATTGACCTATTAGCAAATATATTATAAAACAATAGTTTCCATGTATGGAAGGAGTAAAGAGCCATAATTAGTTTATCAAAACAATTCCATTATTCTACAAAACGCACAGCTGTACATAAAGTATACAAAAAAGTGCAGATTATTATGTACTCGAATTCCGAAATGAACTAACATAGATAAAAACATTTAACTAGCAACTATTAGGTGGTCCCGTCCTGAACTAGACAAAAGACACTAAATACAAAAAGACGCTATGCCACTTTACAATAGGTTACTTCAGTTGCACTCATTCAAAAGTACTGTAATTAGGTATTTGCTAATTGAAAATATTATTAATTCTTTAAATAATAAAGGTGCGGTTTGGAAATCTGTTAATTCCATAAATAAAAGAACAAAAAAGCATTACAATCTCACTAAAACATATAAAATATTCAGAATTATATTTTAAACATCAAAATGGTAATAAACGGTGACCTCAAGTACTTTCAAATCAAAAGTTTTGTAAATGGTTTTAAGTTATAACCAATGTATTGTAAAAGGTTTGTTTTAAACCAAGTTTACCCGTCGGTGAAGCAACAGAGTTCCTTCCAACGCACAATTCGTTTGGAGACTGTATCAATCAAATTCAAAGCATGGTCTGTAATAAGCTGAACCAAAGTGTCAAGTAACCTAGGCTAAATAAATGAATCAATATTTTCATTCAATTTATAATTTTGTTGAAGTCATAAGAAGTTGAATTTTCATAAGATGAATAATTATCAATCCCAAAAATACGTTTAATAGACAAGACGAGTGACAACAAAATGAATCACATAATTATAACACTGCAAAACATTTATAATGTTTATATAATAAAACGTAAATGAAAATGTATAATATTCTCAAATGTATGAAAAATTTGGTTTGAATATGGCCTGCTTTAAACAATAATTATTAATGTATTATTAATGTAATATTAAAGTATTAATTTTGAATATTTATTTATTTGTCTGTCAATGATGCCCCTTGTATGCATTTGTTTGTTTAAAAGTGGTGTGCTTTTGTGTCATATTGTCTTATTTGTGTAATATTTATTCATATTACGTTAATTTTGTAGGTTATATTTCCTGAACAGTAACATCTACAGGCCTACTTAAGTTTGAAGTGTAAGCTACCGAAATAATGGAAAGGGTTTTAGTCATCACAGACTCGTGCACGTTTCTTTTGAATTCTAACATCTATGATTATAAGACCCACATAATGGCATATTTTTATATAGATAAAATAATATGAACCAACCGAACCAAATATATTAATAAAATTGCGTTTAAATGTTCTCCATTTGTGCCTTGTTTTCGTGAACAAAAATGTATATTACTTTAACAAATTTTTTTGACACACCAATAGACAATTAACATAGTATCAGTTATAGATATAACAAACACAGCTCTAATTTATAAACTTAATTTGATACATTATGTATAACGGAAAAAAGTATCCTAAAATTAATGCCCTCCAATTATTCGGCAAAATAAAGGCGAATTGCTATAATAGATTTGAATAAGGATATGCTGTGACATTATAAAATAAATATATTTGATTTTTAACCAATCATGAGTAATGATTTCCATGTTATATCTGTAACAATAATATTTACAGTTAAGGTTGTTTTTTAAACTTTTCCTAGTAAATGTTAAGACGTATAACAAAATTAAAAAATATAGTAAAATACGTCAATAAATTATCAGTTTGTACGATTACTGCACATATAATTTAATATATTTGAAACTTATTCACCGCATTATTATTTGCTAAAGATCGTTTAGTAACTGTTATGCTACATAAATAATAATACTACTAATTTACGGGAGTTACACTGGAACAATAGTTATACAGAAACAAGAGACTAAGTCGGCATTGGTTGGTAAATCATGTAATACAATAATTGTGTAACTAAGTTGTGACAGTTTGGTAATAACAATATGCACATTTTTTACAGCTCAGCTGCCCACAATGTGGCCGCATAAAATATTTCTTTTAAATTCGAGTATATTACAAAATAAAATTATTCTATTTACTCATTTTATACACAAAATATACACAATTACAAAGTTCAAAGGTATGAAGTAAAATATGTCATAATTTGAAAGTTCCTTGTTGAATTAAATTAATTTATTTTTCTTTACTGCAGCCTTCAGTTCAATTTCAAGGAGAGCATATTATATGCTTATACCTATATATAGGTTGTAAGTAATAATATAGCAGCATAATAAATCTATAAAAAAATTAAATATAATTTTTTTATGAGTATATTACAAAAATTCGAGTAAACTTTAGTAAAATTTTAAAAATCGAGTATATTCAAGTATAAAAGCGAGTTTCGAGTATGTGTGGTCACCTTGTACCGAGGAATACGATAATATCTGTGTAAATATATGAATAATTACCGTATAACTCACTTAGGAGATTGAACTGGCAATCGATTCCTTGAAGGACTGGGCGGTAAAAGCAGCGAGTTTGGTGATAGAAGGATCGTACTTAGGCCAAAAGTCAGGGTGCCGACGAGAAGCATGTGTACCAAACTCGTCCATCAAATGACGATTCATTTCAGGAATTCTGATAAAATAGAATCAAGAAAATAATATTAGGTCAGTATTCGGAAATATGGTTTAGACTGACTAAATATTATGTTGGCTGTCGCAAGATAAATACGCGAAATACCTTTAGAAAACTCTATCATCTTTATCAAGAATTTTATACATTATGACTGATTGATGGCTGTCGTTTAATATTCATTATAGTAATAAAAGAAATAATGTAATGTGGTAAGGTAATGTCAATGTGACCAAAATGCCTTTAAATTCCTTATGATATGTTCCATTGATATTTACACTTTTTAAAATTAAACTTGAATTAAAGTGTTCCTTCCATTTTCCTCAATTGGTAGGATGCTGATCAACGGTAGTGATCAAGAGCTTTTCTTAGTTATAGAATCGGTTGGGCAGTAGGATTATCTGGAGATAAATTGGTAATTTGTTTATCTTCGAAAATGTAACAATCTACCCATTCCTTTGGATAACATTTCCGCTACACAATCAACTATTGGTATGCTATAAATTTTGTTACCCAGGTAAACCGATAGTTATTTTTATCTTTAGTTTGACTTATTGCATACGAATAAAGATCGTATGAGCGTATGAAGTTCTGATCTAGTAATGTTTTTCAATTCTGAGCTACAGAACTAAGGAAGCAATATTCATCTCCTTTACTGAGACGAATATTAAGTCCGTGTTGTTTGGCAAAATATCAACTGTGTAATGAATTGTGTGTGGGGTTTTTCGGTCTTTAAAAAGATGGTCATTTTTTTATTTCTAAATTATTGAGAAATCTAAGTTCGTATCCATTTTCAAAAAGTACTCGTTTCTTAAGGTTTCGAAAGTCATTTATAAAAACACTTCGCTTTAAGTCTTTTGAGTTATAAAATTCAGAGGAGATAATACTAATTGTAAAACTGGTAGTAACCTGTCACAGATCACAAAATCATCTTCCTTCTCCAAAATGCAACGCAACAATTAGAAATGTGTGCATGATAACAAAAATTGAATAGTGCAAAGATGTCATGTAAGTTATGTGGGGACCTATACAAGATTTCAAGAACACAACCGCTCGATTCAACGAAGAGAAGGAAAGTCAGCAATGAATGAAGACTATGTTAAAGAGCATTCTCTACTTAAACCACTCACTGTTCCTTTTACTTCAAGAGTGTTAGAAAAGTGTATGGGATACGTTGACAGAAAAATCACAGAGGAAACATATATTAGAAAAGTCAAGCCACAAATCTATCGAGATTTGGGATAGGGCTCAAGTTCAACATCCTAAATAGTTAGACAATAGTATTCCTGTTTCAGAATATTTGCTTTAATAATTAATTGTTTAAAAATGTATTAATGTATCAATAGCTAAATATCACAATACTCAAACATAATATTTGATTATACATTTAAATGACATTATGAAATGTAATACAACATTGTAGATGTTTTAAAAGGAATTTAAATAGTTATAAGTAATTAGAATTTTAATGGACCGCCATACAAATTAAGTATAATTGTTGTTTTTTAATTATATAGACGACGTATAGTCGAACATTTATTTAATTACACTGAAGATATTATCGAAACCATTTTTATTTTTATAACATTATGAAGCATCAATCTGTCCACACATATCTAAAAACTTACAAAAGTATAGTTGATTATGTGATACTTTGAAACTAAACATAATATAGACGAGTCGTTTAGTATTTTCTATTGATATATACGTTACAGAGTATAAAAGCAACAAATAAAGTGCAAAAGTGTTAGTAACTAAAATAAAATAACAAGACGTCGCCTAGTAATAGTATGTGACATCTAGTTGTGAAATTTTTAGCCTGGGGCCAGTTGTATATATACAGTATTACCCAATATATACAATACTTATAGAGAATTACTTACAATACCATAAAATAAGAAAAACATAAAAAACATTTTTAGTGGTGATATTCATATTAATTATAACCATTAATTAAGTTGCCACTATATAAAACAGCAATAGATTTTTATCATTGACAAATAAATAAACATGATTCTTATTACAACAATCATTTATTTAAACAATGTATAAATCAGCACAAAACGTACTATTTTAAAATTGACGGCATGATATTCAGCCTAAAATTTACTTTAAGGTTACGGTGAGAGTTTGTGGAAACTACTGTTTTTGTAATAGTGTTGGGTACTTCATATATTATATTAGCTATGCATAATCTTTGTCATAATATTAATAAATACTTTTTTAATTTAAATATTTAAAAAATGAAAAGTACTTCTCACACTAGAGTGATATTATATTTTCTAACTTCTAAGAAAATTATTAAATAAACTAGAACTGCATAAAATATAATACATAAAATGCGTCACAATTAGTGTTAGTGTGTTTATGGAGATTGCAAGTTCATCTCATGGACTATTATGTGAATACTTCTACTTACTTGCCACCACTCAAGTTCGACACAAAATTGTAATAAGATGAATCGATATTATGCGGTTCAAAGACAATCTGTAAAGAAAGCATAACAAAAAACATTTTAAATTTTAGTAAATAAATACAACATATTATATTAATATAATACTACTTAAGAATAAGCATTACGAACTTTTACTATTTAACTTACAATTTGACAATTATTAACAAATGTTACGGGAATTGTTAAATGAAATCGAATAATACAAAAATGGAAACCGGCGTTAGCGTTTATTAAAAATGTACAACCCTTGACAAAAGAAACGCCGCCCCCTAACTTTTTTAACATTTTTGCAATATTGCTTAATTTTTGCTATAAATATTTGTTCAACATTAAAATATTTACTCAATTGCCTTAAGTAAATATCTGATAGTAATCAATCAAAATGTGGTGGCCCTGAAAAGGGCCATTTACGCGTTCTCAGTAGGGGTTTGGGAAGAAGAGATCTCAAAAGGAAGAGATAAGAGAAACCTCAATACTTGATG
>JAUZND010090295.1:0-15229 GCA_034780555.1 Coelogynopora nodosa
TGTTATTATTCTCTTTATGTAAATTATCACCGATATGTTTGTGATTCTAATAAAGTTATTATTATTATTATTATTATGTTGTACAACATTGGCGCCGGAACAGGGGGTGGGTAAGGGGCCATTCGCCCCCTCAAAATCACTAATGGGGGTTTGGGCAAACGTACATGTTTGCCCTCCCTTCCCCCCAAAAATGCCATGAACTCAAAGTTAAAGGGTATATACTAGACCTTCCAAAAAGATGGGAAGTCTAAATGGTATTGCTAAGTTGATCCAGGAAAAATTCAACACAGCTCTACCCATCCATTGCTTGGCTTACTGCATCAATTTAGTGCTTCAATGTGTGACTCGAGAAGTCAAAGCTTTTACTGATTCTGTCGGACTTGCCAAGGAGATACTATATCGTCTGATTAAATATTCACCAATGTCAGAAGTACTCTTTAACCATGGATCATAAAGACGTCAAACCCCTCTGCCCAACTACATGGACAGTTAGATGTGGCGCGCTCAATTCAGTTGTAAAAAACGTTAACACTGACAACAGGTGGAATTTCCCCCATTTATCTTGTTACTACCACCACCATTTATGCAGCAATTTGAATTCTAATGTCAGTCTACATAAATAATTTTAGCATACTTCTATTGTTTATATGTGAATTGCAAATCGTTTGATTAATTTTTATGCATATTCTAAGATTTTTCTAATTAGACTTAAGTATATATATAATCTGGTTTTATAATTTTGTTATTATGTTAAGATCTTTTTACATATTGGAAAGTGCTTACTTACCCACAGATTTATTTTGTCCCCACCGAAATGAAAGTTGTTACGGTGTCTATATGTTCACGATCACTAAACAAATGAATAATGTACAACCAGTATTTTGATTGTACAATACGTGCTATGTATATATATATATATATATATGCAGTATATTTTATCTAAATGTTCGCCAAAAGTACATCGATTACAATACGACTTTAAGTATATAAGGATTACGTAATTACATACAGTAATAAACAATGCCGAAGTTTAACAATGGTACGGAGGGAGGGAAACTGTTTTATTAAATCAATAATTTGTTTGGCATCATCGGAATAAGCATCCATTAAGGTTACAATACGCTAATGAACCTATTTTTTCGCCTAGTTGCCAGTTATTCTCGGATCCGGAGGACTCTCTGCTGTTCTATATAATAGCGGCACACACAGCAGTTCCCCCCGAAACCGACATGGAAAGTGTCCCATAGAGTAGTTTTCACGATATACCCCAGGCCTGGCGCGGTGGGGGCGACATTTTGATCTATCACTCCTCCATCCGCGTAGGAATGCGAGGAGGGTTAGAAAGGGGGGGGGGAAGAGAGTGGGGGAGGGGGTTGGGCAAGAAATACATGACAAAATCTTGATGTTGGGCAGGCGGATAAGCTTTTTTTCTCTAAATCTATTAGATTACGGGCAGCAAAGACGAGCAAAAGTTTACTGTACATGACACTCGGCGAAGAGAGCGACCTAGGCGGGAACTGCAGCTCTTGTCTCCATTTGTAGAGATGGACATCTTAACGATTTTTGGCTCTCCCTTTGTCGAGTTAAAAAATGCTTGATCCAGATAGAGATACAGAAATAGAAATATATATATATATATAGAAAGAGGGAGAGGGAGATAGGATGCAACGCGGGAATGAGAAGGAGCTTTTAATAAATATATGGAAATATTGTGCATAAAGTAGCGTATGACAACGATAAAAATATGAGTTATATTTCCTTATGCTTCATTCAGATCACGCATTTTCGAGTTTGAATATTTTTTCGATTAGGGCGGGCCAATTGACTTTCCCCACCCATCCTGTCCCCTTCCCTCCCTTCACCCGTTCCTCCCCTGCCGTCCGTCCTTTCCATGCATACGCCAAGTAAATTGGAATGTGATATATATGGCCGGGAAAAAACTCCAAAGCTAACGCTTAATCAAGATTGCTATGTGTGTGGTACAGTTTTTAGTAGATTTGACTCGGTCGGTTGGTTACTTACCACAATAGCGTATTACTAGTTGTGTTTTGACTTTGGCGGTGACATTTGAGATGCAGAAGTTAATGCTTACCCGTCAATCTATTGATTTGTAAGTTTGATCACTAATATATTAGGACTTATTAGTTTTCTATCTCTCTCTCTCTCTCTCTCTCTCTAACAAAATGCACTATAGTGACATATTGAGATGAATGAATGAATGAAACACGTAATGTATTTTGACATAAAAACCATAGTGTTCATTTAGAAAAAAAATTAAACAAAAAATAAGAATTCTATGTAAATAAAGACAGATTAAACTAATGAAGTTGGGTTTAAAGTCATTGTTTCCGTCATCGCGTCATTATTTAAGTCATTATTTACGCTTTTCTTGTAACTTGTTTCTACTTTTGTTGCCTAATTTGTGCAAAGCATGTTGTTGAATAATATACGCTTAGCTATTCCGTGAATTACGATATAGTTATATATAGATGTATAAAACATTTGCAAATATTTAGAAACTACTTTTGGATTTTTGAACTCCCAGTAGATACGAGTTCGCATTTTCTATATATAAATCAAAAGATAACTTCGAATGACTATAATTGGTACTAGGTTATATAACAATATGAAACAACAAGTGGTAGATGATGTTTATTAATAAATAATTGTCACCTAATTCGGCGGCAGTATTCCTATACTTGTGAACATGTTAGCGTCAAGTCACAGGGTTTTAAAAAATTGGGATTGTTAATACATTATGTATATACATTTATTAATGAAATCTAAATAATTTTTTTAATTTTTTAAACAAAATTTGACACTTTAATAACAACCTCTATTAAAATGTTTATTTACCCATTTACATTTCTACAATTTACTAGCTTTAATTGCATTGTGTGCATTTTTTGTTTGAATTTGTTATTTGATCTCTTTAAAACGAAGCTTTTGGAGAGTAATATTTTTGTTTTAATATATTTAAAGAAACATATCTACATATCTATTTATTATATATACATATCTCTTCAAGGACACAAAACAATTTATTGATTTTTTGCCACTACTATTATTCTCTTATTATTATTATTATAAATAATATTATTATTATTAATGTTAGCATAATGTACGGTTAAGTACAGATCAATTTTGGTTTAATTATTCAGTTAATTTAGTATTTATTAATTTCCAAATATACATATGAAGCGGAAATATTTATTATTAAATGACACTATATATAGTATATCATAAACAAAAAAATTGATCAACGAGCGAACCTTCAATGACTCGTAGAATCGTACTACGTTGGGATGCCTCATTTGTGACAGGATCCTGGCCTCTCTGTACATGTTGTTCCGGGTGTAATCCTCCGTTATCTTCCTCGTGTTTATGATCTTCAGAGCGACCTAAATGGTGGTTGCCATGGTGGCCAAAATAAGCACAATCAAATTAGTAATATCATTTTAAAGTTATACATAACTTTTTTAAAGATATACATACAAGATTAACCTTATCTAACTAACTTAAAACAATATTAGACAATAAAAAGTCATAATAAATCAAACCTTTCAAATATACTACTGAAATATATGCATCGGCAGTTAGATCTGGACAGCACTGTTACGTCCTTATGGTGACTCATCAGTAACGAAATATGCCTAATTCAGAAACGTACTTTACCAAACCCGCTAGATACTCAGTAAAGAGCCGATTTGCATAAAACCAGTTTAGATCAAAATCCATTAATATACTAAATAACCATAAGATAGCAAAAAAATAGCGATTAAATTTAAACGTGACTGAACTAATAAGATGAAAAAAGTACAGTAATATACTTAGAATAATAAAAAAAGTCACAATAAACGAAACATTTCAAATATACTACTTAAGCATATTCATCGGTGCGGGTGATCTGGATGAAAGAACATTTCCTATCAATATGATGTCACTTAAAAAAAATTCTACAAACTATTAATGCATAAAATATTTCGCGACAATTATATAGTTATAAAATATGTGAAGATGTTTTTTGAAGTAACTTATTGCCTACCGGATTTGGTGGGTGGGAGGGGTCTATGTGGGTGCATTTGAAACGCGTACATGGAAACAAAGGGTGGCAAAAAGTGTGTGTTTTATATGTATGTAATACTCGGGTATATAAATTGAATGATCATTTACCACATAAATCATCTTATGACTAATTAAACTATTGTCACACTGAGAATTAGTTAACTAAAAAGATTATTTAAATAAAATAAAATAAAAGAATATAATATAATTAAATTAAATATTATTATATCTCTTTGTCACAAATTTTACCGTTTAAAAAATGAGACAGGAAATTTGTTTAAAGAAATTAATAGTAATATAAATTCCATACAATACTAAAACAATTTTATATATTTTATAAAACAATACATCCATTTCGATTTAAATAAATTTATTTTAAAAAGAAACGACTTTCATTTGCCCATTACGTTTAATGTCTAATTTATTAGACAAATAACTATAGTATTGCTAGACAAAGTTGCATTAGAAAGCCCATTAACAAGCAATTAATTAATATATTACGAACCAATAACCATAATATTATTGCGCTAAAGACGTTTATAGTCTAATGTCCTATAACCATCCTCACACGGGTTACTGGAAAACTATATTTTAATAAAATATTTGTAAAAAAAAACAGTCCGATATATTATTAATAGAATTCATTATTACAAAGCACATTATTCCCAAAATTTGGCAAATCTCTTTTTTTCAATTTGTACACAGAACGCGGCAATACTAATACGGATGACAATCACCAGATTTACCTCCAAACCCGGCAAGAGCACAGGTTTCGCTAAAGATGCGGGATTATACGACCAACAAGGGACTGCGCAATATTTTGAAGCATTTCCGCCCATCATTTTCCCATAGTTCGGGGCGGGGTGGGGGGCAAGCACGAATAATTCTGGATCGCAGCATAATCCGAATCGTCTGTCTTAGACTTTTCATCCCTGCCTTCTCTATAAAATTGCTGTTCAGTGATTTTAACCTAATCCAAAGTTGTTCGCCCTCTTCTTAAGATCGTTATTAAAGACAAAGTTGGTATATTATTTTTCATCAATCTTGAAAGTATGTAACTCCAGTTTATAAATTGTCTATATATTTGTATCCGAGTATAATGTATTCGAATTAATACACATACTATTTTCTTGGATATTTGTCCATGTAATGTGTATTGATTTATTTCTTTCTTTTAATTATCACTTTACAGTTTACATTTATAAAAGAAATCTGAATTTGCAAAATTATTGACTGAATTATTTTAATTTAACAAGATAGGATATTAATCCAGGGAGTAAAACTAATATAACTTGTAATAAAACAATTAATTAAACCTCACATTTTTAGGTTTTTTATTAAATTTAAAAATATATATATTTACAGTTTATTTACAAAAATTTTAATTTACATTATTTTTTTATTTTTTAAGATTTATTTACACTTTGAAATCACCATTGAAAACAAGTCACTCGTGTTTAACATATATTTTCTATTTCTGATTTATTTATTTTCTTTCTATCTGGTGAGCTGATTTTGCCTGATGGTTCCAATCAATTTTATACAATATATATATTGTATATATAATGTGAAATATTAAAAATAATAAATATTATATTGCCTGTTAGTCATAAAATATTGTTTTAAAAGGGCTTTATGTATCAAATAAAATAAACATTTGAAATAGTTTTTAAATCAGCGCCGACTAATTCTGTTTATAATGAAACTTTAAAAACATAAATAGAAATGATAAACAATTCAGAATATGTTATAGTTTTTAAAAAGTTTATCTCATTGTATATCTGCATATAATACTGATATATTTATATTTATATTCTAACAGATATTATCCCTATAATTATTGATTTTTCCATATTTATAGTAAATCATAAATAATATACACAATAAGCTTATAATTATTTATTAAAATGCTTTATCGTTTTTATAGCTAAATATGTTTTTGATTATTTGTTTTATTTATTTTAAAATAATGAATAGATGGCTTCCTCTTAGGCGCATTAGTTGTAAATAATATTACAATAATTTTTACTATCTGTAATAAAAGTTAAAAACTGCAATTTTTACTCAAATAACAAATTATTTACTTCAATAGCGATTAATTTATTTAAATTTTATGGATTTATTATTTTAAAAAATGCGTTTAGAATCAAATTTTACTTTCTGATAGTTCCCAATTATCACAAACACACTTAGATAAACAAATAGAATATTATTATATATTTTGCAATATTTGGTATTTTTTATAGAATATCGTATGATATATTTAGTACCCAAAATGTTCAAAATATTACACACTTGAATAATACTTCACAATCTGAAGAAAAAAGTATTATAGGTTTTTTTTTTTTTTCATCGGCTCTTGTACTTTGTGTTTACTGTCACTGATATAATTATATATAATGCAGTAGTATATTTACGAAATGATTTGTATAGTTGAAAATTGTCATTGTATAATTTAGATATATTATTATCGTAAAAAAATGAATACATTACTTTGGCAGATTCAAAACATTGTTGAGAGCTTACCTGCATAATACTCAATCATTGTTATTTATATATTAAGTAGAACATTTTTTTATCTTTTCAAATTTAGCGTAAACATTTATATTTTCATTACTTGCTATGAAATTCGTGTAAACAGGCTGCCGCCAGGCCAGCCAAGGCAATTGCGTTTCTGTTTAATATATAATATGATACGTATTGATTAGGTTCAGCAATTAGTTTGCATAAATCAATTAAAATTATTTTGATTTATCTATAGCGCCTTCTAAACTAGGGATGTGTTGAATATAGTTTACAACTTGATTTACATATCACATTAGGGGAAGATATGTCTTTAACAGATATGAAATGGGGAATGAAAAGGAAAAATCAATTTTGAGTTTTACGTTTTTTAATCAAGGACAACAATTCCCAAGTTCAGTTCTTATAATATTTTATACTCCAAAAATCAATAATATATTGTACTTATTTGAAAATAGGTTACTGGTAAGAATTAAGAGAATACCAGAAGTACATATATAAATATAAATATATTATTACTTATAAATTAAAATAGTTTACAGTGTCATATGAATTGAAATAACATAAATTTATTTTTAAATGATAAAACAGCGAATAATGACAAATAACGACAAATTGCGTCAAATAACGAATCGATTAACATATTTTATGGTGTATCGATCCATATATTTTAATCTTTATAGATCCACATATTTTATAGGAAATCGATTTACATGTTTTGTTGTTTATCGATCCACATATGTTATTGTTTATCGATCCACATATGTTATTGTTTATCGATCCACATATGTTATTGTTTATCGATCCACATATTATGTTGTTTATCGATCCACATATGTTATTGTTTATCGATTCACATATGTTATTGTTCTTCGATCCAGATATGTGATTGTTTATCGATCCACATATTATGTTGTTTATCGATCCACATATGTTATTGTTTATCGATCCACATATTATGTTGTTTATCGATTCACATATGTTATTGTTTATCGATCCACATCTTGTTTTATTTATCACTTTGCAACACTAATTTTGATTTGAAATTATGCTACTAGTTGCAAAAAATTTTATTATTTAAAAATATATCTGTTGATTCAAAATATCGAGAGGTACATTTTCGTCAAAAAATCCGCAATGGTTGGGAAAATATTTATATTTAAATTTACTCTAAAATGTAACTCACATTCAACGCAATAACAGTCCTCTTTCCAAATATATCACAGGTGGTTATAATATCAACAAAATATATAAAAATGTATGCTAAACATTTCTACTTTAATTGGAAGGTCAAATTATGACGTCACTGCTTCAACCAAGCCACGTGACTATTTATTAAATAACACTTTTTTAAATACTTACAATCGATAACCAAACAAAACTTGGCCATTTTAAGATTATAATTAAATTTAAATTATTAAATAATAATATAATCGTTAAAGAATAAAAATGATTGATAAATGTAAATGGAGATCAGCAAAATGTAGAAAGCTTAACGAAGTCTTCATTAGAGGTGCACTGTCCCCATTCGCTATTCTTAGAAGATTCACATGAAAACTCTACTGAAAATAACTGTTTTTTACAGAAACAGGGATAACAGCCTTTTGTGGAAAAGTTTAACTTTCATAGTGTAAGTTCCAATCTAGTACTAGAGCAGACAAGATAATACATTCGTCATCCATTGTTTTAAATTGCCTCTGTCGGCAATACAATAAATATTTCATTATAACAAGGATAGATTGGTCATATTTGTTTATCATAGAAATTTAACTTTAGTTGGAATAGATAGACCATCTGTGTTGATCATGCATAGATATTTTTAAAAAATTGGGATAGATAGACCTTCTGTGTTGATCATAGATATTTAAATATAATTGGGATAGATAAACCTTCTGTGTTGATCATAGATATTTACCTATAGTTGTGATAGATAAGCCATCCGTGTTTATTAAAAAAATGTAAATATATTTGGGATAGATAGGCCATCAGTGTTTATTATAGAAATATTACTATAGTTGGGATATATAGAACATCTGTGTTTATCATAGATATTGAACAGTAATTGGGATAGATAGGCCATCTGTGTTTATCATTGATAATGAACTGTATTTGGAATAGATCGACCATCTGTGCTTATCATATAAATTTAACTATATTTGAGATATAAAAAAGTCACCTGTGTTTATCGTACATATGTGTCGGATTGCTGTAGATAAAATCAAAAATGTTAGTATTTAATGTTGATAACATATTTATAGACTGTAATGTAATTTTCATGCAAAACATATAAGGTGATACTTTATTTGGAACTATTGTACCCAACATGATGTGGTAATAAAACTTTAACATATTATATCGTATATTTTAATTAAAATTCGTATTGGCGCATTTCAGACATTCTAAACTACTGTTTTTTTTAAATTTCAGCCTAATATTTACATGATATTGATATAAAATACAAAGCCTCTATTTATCTTCATGCTTATATATTTCTACACTGTGAATTATAAATAGACTTTTTCAGAAAAGATTCCATGTGTATTTTTATATTAACGTTTTAACAAACGTATAAATACGCACAAAGAATACACTAGATGTTTATATTTTACAGTATATATAAGATACGCAAAAATAAGATATATGTTCAATAATTATATAATTATGTTTGTAAGTTTGCACATAGTAGGCTTCATATTTATGTCATGGAATTGTCCTACATTTATGAAACGGTAATTATATCTGCTTCAGAAACACAGATGGTTGATCTCTTCTATGATAAATATTATAGTATTCATCCTTTCTTCCGTAATTTGATGTTTATATAGTTGTCATATTTCCGGCATATGAAATCTTTTTTTAAAAATTTTAACGAAAATTTTAACTTCTGTTTTCTTTTACTATTCAAAATGTAGGCCTTGTCAAATCAATTTTAACGATTTAAAGGATTTTTTAAAATTAAAATTTGTTTTTTATAAATTTAATAAATACATGACAATAAAATGTTATTCGTTTAGCAATACAGGTACAATGTATATTACAAATTTAGATAATTTGTCCTAATAATTTGTACTCATCATTTATTGCCACTCATCATTATCACTCATCATTTATTGCCACGCATCATCTTAATAATTTTCTAGACGTTAATATGAATTTAAAGGAATTTAGTATATTTTTTAACATTTTTATATTTACATATTTGTAATTATTTTAACAATGGAACATTTAGGGCTGTTTATTCTTTGGTTATACTGCAGATGTTATTTTATACATTCATTTAGAAGAAAAGAAACTAACACTTTTATTATGCACTGTTTTAACATTTAATTTGCGTCCGTAAAAAAACGCTAACTATATTGATATGTGTCTAACATTTATTAAATAAAATACATGAGTACTATATTATAATTGCGAAAAACTGTACAAAATTGACTAATTTATAGTACACAAATCTAATATGTTTATTAGTAATTTTTGAGTTACCGTGTGTTATTCTTGTATATATCACATACACGGCAATAATTCATATCGTATTATCAATTATTCCTTAAGACTAAATGAAAAACTAAATTGCGCAAAAATTACCCGATATAATAGAGATGGATGAGAATACAATTAATAACATTATAGAGCCGTCGCTATATCTTTGTTAACTTGTCACCTCTCTGATTTGATCTTTTACCACATTTTTCCATGTTATGTCACGTTTTTTACCACTGTTTATCTTTCAATCTCATTCATTCATTCGTCAAGATTTATTATGGTTTTCTCCATACTGAATAATAATAATCGGGCTAAATAAAAACGGTTAGGTAATTTTGTTGATATTTATATTTCATTATATTTTCTCTTTTTGTTATGCTTGGTTTATTTATTAATACGTTTATTTTATTGATAAATGATATATTAATTTATAACGTAAAATAGATATGTTGTTTTAATCTTAATATACATTTTCTCGTTTGAGTTGGTCATATTGATATTGAATAAGTTAGCGAATACTACTCTTATATATCTTATAGCATCCTGTACTGCAACGCAGATTAAAGTGAAATAGAATTAAACGAATAATGGCGATATGTAAATGAATCAATCGCAGCAAACAATTGATTTAGTCGAAGTGAAATAAGGTTATTCATTATGCCGCGTGGTCCATATAATAAAATAAATGAAGCAGCGAACTATAGCCGCATTCGAGGGAAACGGAGACTGGATCCACCTTGGAAATAAGCTCAGAATCAAAAGACAAAGCGTTCGCAATATCATTATGGCGTTCAGACAGCATGGAAGACAAATACAGCTACAAATAGGAGGAAATCGCGAACAAAGTCTCAGCGTGGAAGTGATCGGAACTGCGGTTGGATACATTGAGGAAAAACAAACGATTACGCTCAATGAGATTGTGGAATTGCTTAGTGGAATTAATGCACGATCCAAACTATAAGTAGAGCGCTTGACGGACACCTGATTACCTTCAAGCTTATAGTTTGAGGAGTGCCACACCAATGGAATGTACCTCGAGTAAAAAAACAAAAAGAATGGATGATGGCTGATGGTCTTCAGTAAAATCGTATATTTCTGGATGAAATGTGATGTAACGTATTTGGACAGATCAAACTCAAGGAAGAGCGCCACGAGGACAACGAGCAGTGAGATTAGTTGAAGGTAAGCGTGGACAGAATCTGACAGTGTGCCTTGCGGTTAGTCCAACATGAGGCCTTGTGCACTGGACGTTCGTGCGAGGTGGCATGAACAACGACAGTTGCATGGGATTTCTTATGGAGATATCAACATTGATTGCGGAACAATTTACAATCATTTATGACAATGCTCGGGCTCACGGTAACGCACCTGAGATGACGGAAGGTTACTTCCAGCTGAAGCTTTTACCATATTCTTCTTTTTTAATATGATGGAAAGAGCAATGTCCTGCATTTCAGGCGGCCTGGAACGTTTTTCCACTGCTCCTCAAGTTCAGCGAGAATTTGGAGATCGCGAAGCTCTTCAAAATCAACATACCCTTACAAGAATACGAGTTATACAAATGCTTTAAAGAGAAATAGCAAACAATTTGGACACTACAACTTTGTGTAAATGTTTATAGCAATGGAATAATCGTTCACTGCCATATGTCCCGAGGTGTATTCAACTTTGAAGACGTATTTGATTAAAACCTAATTTGCGCCTCTTTTTTGTAAACATTTCTCTATTATTGTACTGTTAATTACAATAATTAATATTGTATAAATGACTATGTGAGGTACTCTTGTTTTTGTAAACATTTCATAAAGTTCGTATATTCTAATAAAGTAAATCGTGTTAACAATAATAGTTGTTTTGATTCTGACTAAATTAAAATCACTTTGACTAATTCAAAATTCACTTTTCTACACATTGACGCTCGATGACTAAATCTACTTCACTTGAAGGTGTGATTTTCGTTCCCTGACAAATTCAAATGTAAAAAGGTAATCTTTACATTACGCACGAGTTTAACTATAATTTGTTATCACAACATATGTCATATACATATATGTGTGTGTGTATTTTACCTACCAATTTCATTTAGCTCATCTAAAGGAATAAGTGTGAAAATTTATTAGAGTAAATGCAAACAAAAGTTACATTATGCAATTCAGATTATACGACAGCTGCATTATATGAGTAGAAAATGCCTGATACATTTACACGCATACTTTCAGAGTTCGGTAGTAGTTTTAGTCTTTTTAGTTTTACCTAATATATATAGTAACAAAAATCTAGTTTGTGTAAGACTGACTTAAAATGAAATTTGTTTTAATTTTGTTTTAATAAATAGATTTAAATTTACATTTTAAGACTAACGTTAAGATTTAAACCGAGCTCTGAATCCTGAATTATATACTAACTGACAGTTTGGAAATTTATTATTATAAATTTTCTCATAAATGAATAAGAAATTAGGTTTATTTAACTATTGTTTTTGAATAAATTGCGTATTATAAATGTGACATAATAATGTTAATATTATTTAGTTTTCAGTGGTTACCCCCACAAAAATATTACACGTATACTTGCAATATATTTAAAATATCAAACAAAATCCTGACTCAAAGTTGCAAATAAATTTCCTGCTCAAACTTGCAGACTTTTTAGATGAAGACGATATGAATAAATTGACTTTTGATCAACCAGTAGACAGCAAGTTTCCTGTAAACTTGACTTTTTAATAGATCAAATCGCATGATATCGTAATATATAAATCGCCATCTTACTTTACACTTGGTGACGTCATGGATAGCGAGGGCCACACGTGCGAATGTGCCCTTTCCCAGCGTCTGCCCAGTCAGGGTGTACTTTCCGATCGCCTGTATTTTCTTCCCCATCCTGGAAGTTGTTGACCGATGGTCGCTTCCTACCGGTTAGAAATCCGTTGAAGTATGCCTCGATTCGTTCTCAACAATGATTATGAAACCTCGATGACTAGACTAAGGGAGATCAGTCCAGGATGCATTGAAGTCGAGTCTATGGCATTATAGTTTGCGACCTAATAAAATGGTGGTGAAGAACAACAGTTACCACGAGGCCGAATAGATTCCCTGGTGTTGAAATGGAACGAAGATAGAATTACTGGTAGAAATCTAATGTTACTGAGTGTATTAATTATTCTTAAATGTATAAAGGTCCTACGAAAATGTTTAGTGTACAAAATGTATACGCTTGTACTCAAGTCGCTTGTTTATGAATTGAATCTTCGAAACGTTCTAGCCAACCAACTAGCAGGCTAGCTTTACGCAAAATTCTCTCCTACCACCAATTTTCGAAAACTCACCCCAATAAATCTTCAGCGAAGAGTTACAGACTGTGCCATATAGTTTCCCACACTCTCTCTCCCTCCCTCTCTCTCAATCCTTCTCTCTCTCTATCTCTCTATCCTTCGCTCTCTTTATCTCTCTCTCTCTCTCTCTCTCTCTCTCTCTCCCTCTCACACACACTCCTCCCTTCTCTCCCTCCATCTCTATCTTCGTCTCTGTCATTTAGAAGTTTTAGAATTCTCTTAACGCTCGAAATTTGAAGCAACAATGAAGTTTTTTTTTGCTGTATAGATAAGTTTGGAACCAGAGGAGATATGAAATTAATATATACACATGAGGTTATATTTCGCGAAAATATCTGACTATAATTATAAGTAATTATTACCAGTGTCATGTATGAATTCAAAAGGATGAGAACAATTTATCTGTTATTATTTGGATGAAATTCCACAACTTTACTTATAATGTGAAGCTAATTTAACGGACTTTTTATTGAGTTTTCTGAGTCTAAATATTAGATTATTTTCTAATGAAAAAAGGTCAATCAAACTTGTTCTCATACATCTAAAACTGTATTAAGAATATCAACTACTTCTATATCTATAGTTTATGGTACGCATTTTAACTACTAATCATTAGAGACGCAGATTAGTCAATACATACAACTTTTTAAAAAAATCATAGTTCATGGTGTTTATTATATTTTGTCTCAAAATTAGTTCACTGAAAATTATGAAAAATATATCATCATCATATACATAAGGCCATTTCAATAATATATCATATAATAGGCGGGCAGACAGTTTCCTACAGTTTGGCACAAAAATAAATAATTACATTAACAAATATCAAGAACACTGTTTGAAAATTATATTAGTTACTAAACTTTGACATTAAAATAATATTTAATTGTTATTAGAACAATTCTTTCTATGACTAGCTTATTTCCTAAATTGTTTTGACAAATATAATTTGATTCAAGTAATTATTATGGATTATAAATACGATAAAAATTTTCATTTGGGTGCATCTTTTAGAGTAGTAACCTATGACAACTAAAGTTGATATGATGACTCACAAATATAATATCCATATTTTTATACTACTTACAAATATTTGTAAGTAGTACATAACCTTAAACATTTTAATTTGTGTATAATTATATTATAATCTTATTATTTATTTACAAATGTTGTTTTTAGATCGTTTTTTAAATTTGGGGACGAAAAATGATGTCATTTGTGACGTCATTTATTTTTTTTAGCCTATAACTTTTGATGGGAACTGTTGTACTTTCTTATTATGTTATTATTATATTATTTGTTTTCGTCAACATAGTTAATTTCTGTAGCTTCACAATGCTGAACCTCTCGTGCTGCAGCATTAAAATATATTTTAATCAAGAACAACTCGGTTCTTAGAGTTGACTTTAATTCTTATAGATATATATTTATAAAAATTAAAAAAATTGATAAAGAGGTTTACCTAAATCACTCCAAAGGTTTTTTGTTTTATTTCATTTAATCAGACATCATTATTTTCCAAGTGGGTAAGATGTACAGTTGGATTTTCAAACTCAGTAAGTAGTAGGGAAGGATGCGCTCTATATCACCTCTTACCACCCCCGTGACCAATAAAAAATTTTTTTTGATTTTTTTCGATGACCCCCTTGACCGATTTTTTTTTTAATTGATTTTTTTCGATCCCCCCCCACAAATGTTAAATGATTTTGAATTTTCGCGCCAAAAAATTTCGAAAATTTTTCAGCCTATCAAAATCGAGTATTTGATTTTTGGTTGCTATGGCTTCCTATTGGCCGATTTAAACAAGGTCAAGGTCGTTTCCAA
>JAUZND010090306.1:0-15226 GCA_034780555.1 Coelogynopora nodosa
TTACAAGACCCTGCCCCGGTGACTTTCAGAGTGGCCAGGTCCCTTATTAGAAGGGCAATCGTTGACCCTAGGGAGTCCTAAGAGCGCACTCGTTTCGTGTTCACGTCACGGCGGCGTACCGGGATCGCATGGGCGCGGGTGTGCCTCCTACATGTCCTCATTGCGAGGAGGAGAAGTAGAGTCTGGAGCCTATGACTCTGGAGCATTGGCTCACTTCGGGAGTGTCCGGCGCATCTTGGCCTGCGGCTGCGAGTGTTCGGGATAGGGAGGCCTCCCTTAGCCGTATCAGCGGAGGACCCCGTGGCGGTGGCCTCGTATCTGCCAGGGCTTCAACTCCTCTGACGGGAATCCCGCCTGACCCAAACCCAACCCACAGCACCATGTGAATCATTAGCATCATCATTATCATTATCTGATTTTCGGAATACATCTTGCCCAATATAGTCTCGGGATAGGCTGTTAACTTCAAATTTCCCTCCCTTGCGTAGATTTCTGGAAATATCTTTTAACTTGTCGGCAATCGCGTTTCCAGCCATTGTTGTCCCGACATTAAGTGCTGAGGTGGCAACTTGTTTTCCAAGTTTCTTTAGTACAGGCCAGAAATGGCGTAGGAGTGGTAGAGAAAATCGTGATATTGTACTGAACAGGTTACCATTCATTTGTCTTCTCTCTCCAGCATATACTGGCATTCTTCGTCCACCACCAGCTTGTGTGATTGGAATTGCATAACCCATACTAGTATCTCTCTCTTTCTTTATTAGAAATATACATGCACACCCATACATGCTTATAGTTGTTGTTGTTGTTGTTGTATTCTGAGATTAACAAACGCTTCAATTAATTTTGTCTTTCGTCCCTCAACAACTCTGAGGAGGTGTGATAATGCTTTAGCAGGCTGCTTTGATTCTACCGCCTGTTTCAATTATGGCTCAAGCTTTAATAATACACTACCGTTCTCACCTAACAAGTTAATATAGCCGAGTCCTTTAATATTTACGTCAGTAAACTGCTCTCTGCGCCCTATATCCGTTGTCTTTGTAAACATTCTACATATTGTTCTAAGTAGACCATTCATTTCAACATCCTAAATAAACAACTCTCTTCTCAATTCATAGCCCTGCTCTTTGCTGTCCATATTTTCTCAAGTGTAGGCGCACGCGCATCAACTTTCTATTGCCACTGTTGCTGTTTATGCGTAACAAAAGCGTCATTTATTCCTGCAAGTGGTTCCTCAGCAACCCCAATGAATTGTGTAACAGCTTCACCGGCACTCTTTTATCGTGTTTCAAATCGTGTTCAATACTCATCAGTAGAGTACTCCTGTGCCATTGTTTGTTTGCGTGAGAAGTAAATATAGCAAAGTGCATCTAGCATTGCCTCGGTAAGTGCCGGCCTATCTGTCTATCTGTATATATAACACAGAGTAGGGAATTCATTTCCTCCGCATCCACTCGCAACTCCTCCCCACTGCATAGCCTTGATCATCACTGCAGTCGCTATCCATATATATGTGTATGTGTGCGGGTGTGGCTGCATGTGTAGGCTGTTTATGAGTTGCGCTGTTGATAGTGGAGGGTGAACACAATTTTGCCCCCGATAAAGGAGAACAGTTTCCCCGTGTCATTAAAAATCATCATTTCAATACTGTCAATCATGTGTTTGTTGAGTGGGACATAGATTGGATTGTCATAGAGAACGAACGGTGATTGTCTACCCATATTCACCGCTTGCATTATAACTGACTGTACGCAGTAGGGTACAAGTGAATTGCCGACAAAAGTTTCCATACAGAGATAACATTAGACATAGAGACTATATATTTCACGACGGAGATGCGGTAGATAGAGCGCCTCCATAAATCTCCCCTTGTCAAGTCTGCATAATTTTCCGAATCCAAGTGCAGAGTAAGCTGCTCTTCAATCTTGATAAATGTTTATCATGATCACACTTGAAGCTGTCTCAATTGATATTCTCATTAAAAGTGTTGTAACCCAATAAGTCAAAATAGAGTTTGTAAACTAGGTTTTTATTAACTGAAAAGCAAGTAAGTGTAAATGAACCAAAAGAACGAACACATTAAGTGATATAACTAAACAGAGTATCATGAGTAGAGTTAACGGATTATATAGTATAGACTTTACATAAATCAATAAAAAATATATAAACACTATAAGGTAAGTTAGGCAGTATTCAGCTGGATACCACAATACTTTATACTACTTACTGATGGTTGGATAATGATGGTGTTATACTACTTACTGATGGTTGGATAATGATGGTGTTATACTACTTACTGATCGGTTGGATAATGACGGTGTTAGCTACTTAATGATTGTTTGGATAATGATGGTCTGCAAATATTACCAGTGTAACAATCAAAAGGGGACAAAATGAAGATAATAGTACGACTTTTTAATGAATGAGAAAACCAAAAATTTGTGTTACAGATGTCTAAATGCTGAATCATGATAATTTGAAGACGCATACCAATGCTCGCTACATAATATGTTAGTTTACATGTTTTAAATGTATAGATTTATTTTTATGTTATTTATTATATGTGAAGCAAACATGAATATTAAATAGGCCCATAGCGATGTTAGATAAGTCTTAGAAATATACATACATAGAATCTTATATTTTCAAAAATTGGAGGATATATATGCAAAGACTACAAACAGAGCCCTGAGGTGGTACAGCATATCATAGGAAATGAACACAATGAGTTGATGATTACAAAACGAATGACCTGAAAAATAATTATGATCGTTATATACATAACTTAATATCATGGAACTATATAACTATATAATATATAACAATAGTTGAAAATATATTCTCTTTATAAAGTTTAATGTGATCAATAACTCAATTCATTTGAATAATATACAATACAAATAAAGCAGCATATCATGGCAGAAGGTCACCTGGATGCAATCCAATATAATATGTTTAATATTGACATCATCTGAAATGATTTTTGTTATGTAATAAATTTTGTAATCCATAATGATTTATCTTTACCAATAAAAATGAAATATTAAATCTAATCTAATGGAATGGAATGAAAATAATATCAACCCCCTCCTTGAAATTGTTTTCATTAAACGGAGCTTCATTTTGGAGTCATAATTTTTGTAAAATAATTAATTGATCGCCTAGTAATTGTTTAACCCTATTACCGGTCAATGAAATATTATTTATCTATAATTACGTGCAGATTTCCCAGGTTCCCTCTGAATCTAATTCTAAAGTATTCATATATATATATATACTAAAAATGTTGTCTTATAGTTAGTCCTTGATTTAACACATTTTAATTATTCATCAAATTATTGTTGCCGCGCCTATATTCTGCCGAACTATAGATTTTATAGAAAGTAATAATTTTGACACATAAATATATAATTTAAATATGGTTATTGCAAATTAAATATAATTATTGATATCGTATTTGCATGAATCAATATATGAATTATTATAAATTTATTATTTAAAAATTACCAACTTTTTACACTTCTAAGTTAATAAATATACTAATCTGTACCAGAAATAAACTGGCATATGTAGTTGAAACTTACCAATAATGAAGAAATAGTTAATTAGTTACAAAAGTTAACCCAATGTTATCGGACACGGACCGTCCTTAGGCCCTGGGGCCTCGCACCAAAACTATATGTCCTAATAATAATGAACCGATTAAAATTGACTATTTTAGTGTCTTATTGTAGGTATTTCATGGTTCTCAATTCTTTTCTGGCAGTATCGTGTATCGTAACAAAAAGTTTGAGTCTCAAGGTCAATACTGGAGGTTCAGGCCCACCAGACGCCAAGACAAATCAAATTAGCTGATTTCCAATATTTAACGGATTTGTGACTATTAAAGTGTTATTTTAAAGATTTTAAACGAAGCTAGGTATTTTTTAGTTGAAAATAATCAAATTAGTAATGCTGTCAATGTCCCCCTAGTTCCAGTTCCATTTACTCAGCGTTCATGACCACACAATCAGATATTTTAAATCTAACACTATCTAATCTTGAATCATAACAAGATCAGACAAATTTCTTAGTAATTTATTGTTTTAATAGTAAAAAAAATTGCGTGAAATAAAAAAATGTATTATATTAAAAAGTATTAAATCACAAAAGCATAATTAATAAGATTATACATGAATGTACAAAAAATTATTACAAAAATAGTAATAATCCTGTAATAATACTGATAAATAAAATTATGAAAAGACTGAATTTGTGCTCATAAAATGAAACTAAAGTTTATGATTATTATTATTATTTATATTATTATTATTATAAAGTCAATGATCAATGACTTCTACATAATATAATCAGTCAGCGGAACAATTGAAGTCATTACATTTACGGAGCAGTGTACATGATAGCTTATTTAAAAAAAAGCTACATCTGCCTCCATTGCATCCGGATTTGCATTCGCATTTTATCAGTTCTAGAACTGCTTTTGGGGCGGAAAGTTTCTGACACATATTAGACATGCACACTCTACCCTTAAACCTGCCACCAATTTCCTTCAATGGGAGAAAGCTGTGGATGAGGTATCGTGTAGGACTTATTGCGCATTGCAATGCAGATTCAGAAATTTGAACGTAACAGTATTTGGATCCTGAGACCTGTTGTTGCATATCGTATTTTCGGCTCTTCACGCCCTCGGTAAAATCATTGCTGGTAGTGTAATCGATAGCTATGCAATCTAAAGTGGCATATATACACCAGCAGCCCTTTGTGGTATCTACTTTGGTGTAAGGTTTACAAGCGGGGACTACTACAATAGCATATCACAAATTCTCTCGCTAAATTATACTATTTTTTTTCACATACCAGAATAACAGAATCTGTTCAGGGAAAATGTGACTGCTTCAAGAAAAGCTTAATTACAATAAAAGATAAATTACTTCCCGAACGCTGATCACAGGCCAGTTCCATGTATTTTGATGAAATAGAGGTCATGTCACATCAAGAATTTGAAACCACAAGAAATGGTCAACGATGCTTGTGAGTTCAGCCAATTTCAAATGATCTATTTTCAATATATTGCAGCCTTTTTCACATCATCAGTACTTGTCGTTAATTAGATTGGGAAAGCTACTTGGCCGTGGTACTTCGGTCTCTTTCTGTGTGGATGAATCTCTCTATATCCCAACTGATAAGCCTACTCTCATACATACCATCGAAGCTAAAACAGAATTGCTCAATTGTTATCATATTCACATAGAGAATATGATCATCACTCGCAAAATGTTGGTTGTGGATGCCATGGTTGTTCTTTAGAGTATGAAAAAAAATAGAATCCATTGGCACACTTCCTGATCTTCAGGATACTTTCTTTAAACGTATTGAAAAAATGCTTTTTGGTTATCAAGAAGGTAGGAAGGATAGTCTTTGATAGTTATTTGGATCAGTCTCTAAAGAGTGAGCAGTTGCCTTTATAGAATTTTTTGTTTACTTAGACACACAGCTTACTATGTCTCTCAAAGAACTGCTCTCTTCAGCGAGAATCAAACGTCTCTTGACATCCATGTTTGCTAATAGTTTAATACAGTACTTTATGAGTAACCCTGCTTGTGAGTTTATAGTAACATATGACACAAAAATGCAGGGTCAAGATTTTGAAGAAAGTCATTCACACGAGGAAGCCAACACACTCATTCCACCTCAAGTACTGTTCTGTGAAGTTAAAAACCCTGGTCTGGTTTAAAAACCCCGTGTTTGGTCTCCAGATACTGATGTCATTATTTAATCTCCTCGATCTGGTATCTCGTCATCGTCTTTCGCCGCAAACTCGACTGAAGTTCCTCACACGAAAAGATATGAAATACAGAACAATTAATTTAGTTGAGCGAGTTCAGAATATTGTCTTTCACAAATGTCAAGGACTCATTGGTTTTCAAAATTTCACTGAAATTAAAAAACAAACTAGCCAAATGCGTACTTGAAATTGGCTGAAAATGATCCCACTGTTGATTGTTTTCGTATGGTCGCAGAAATCAAAATTTCTGAATAAATTATTTTCGGAGATTTCACACCAGAAGTAAAATATCTCGAAACATTCGTATGCAAAGTTCAATGGGAGCCACTCAATTACCAATCCTACGTAGGAACATGTTCCGTTCAAAGATTTTGGATGGCAAGATGCTGCCACCAACTCGAGCTGCTATCCTCCCACATATTTAACGCACAAACTTCATTATAATGCGCGATAAGTCCAACACGACACCTCATCCACAGCTTCCTCCCATTGAAGAAAATCGGTGGTTGGTTTAGGGTGGTGTGTACATGTCCATATGTGTCTGGAATCAGTGTCATTGCTATTTATGTAATACATTTATTTACATTAATTATTCTTTTCTGATATAATACTTTTATATTCATACCCTTAACATTTTAAATATTTTTATTTCACGCAATTTGCTTACTTTTAAAACAATAAATTACTATGAAAATTGTCCTGCTATGATTAAAGATTAGACAATGTTAGATTTAAAAAAATCTGATTGTGTGGTCATGGACGCTGAGTACCTGGAACTAGGGGGACGTTGACAAAATTTAATAATTTGATTATTTCAAAGCAAGAAAATAACTAGCTTCCTTTTAAATCTTCACAATAACACTTTACTTGGCAAAAATGCGTTCAATATTTAAAATCATCAATTTTTAATTGTCCTGTAGCCCGTATGGTGGGCCTGAACCCACAGTAATGACCTTGAGACTTAAAATTTTGAAACGAATTCAGCACCATTAAAAACCTATAATAAGATACCGAAATAGTAAAAATCAGTTAATTATTAAAAAATATAATTTTGGTGCATAGCCTACGGCCTAAGACCGGTCCGTGGCCGATAAAAATGGGTTCCAGTAGTCTAAAAATTTGTACCCCACAATTTTTCAATTGCTGAGACCTAAATCTATCAAAAACTGCAAAAAAAAACAATTAGCGCGGAAATAGCGCCCGGGAACTATTTTTGGACATCTGATACCGCACTAATATATTAATGTAATGGTTATTATTAAAAATACAATGAGTGTGACAATATATTGAGGTAGACATTCTTTTAGGACATTGAATTTTTTTAATAGCTTTTAATTTGTCACAATTTTTAACAAAAAATAGACACAGCGATAATCGAATTTAGAGTAATCTTAAAAAATCTAATTTGTAAAACTATAACTTAATATTGTCAATTAATTCAATTCAATTTTATATTTTATCTCAATTTTAACTTAACACACACATATATATATATATATATTGTATATAAAAATATACATAATATTATTATATGCATATACATAGGTATATTATTTTATTGCTGACATTTAATTGTATTAAACAAAATTAAAGTATTAGCACCATACTTTTCATTAAAATAATATTATTTACCTACGAAATCTACTTAAAATCTTAATTTGAATGAATGGATATATATAACATTTATAAGGTAAATTTATAGATAGCTTTATGCAAAGACAAATTCCTTAAATGATGAATATTAACTTATTGCATAACGGCGTGACATGAGTGACGTATGCTGGAGGGGATCAGATCAAATTTAAGTTGGTCATATATTTCGGTGTTTTATTAATTAAGAACGTTAATTCGCAGGTATTGCGATTGATTCACAATAACTGAATTCCAAAAAATAAGTGGTTTAAACTGCGTTCATTGAATTAGCAAAGAAAATATTTATTATTTATGCATTTATTTAACAAATATGTTCAAGACTATAATAATCAGATTTTAATGCTCATCTTAAAAATAAAACAAAATAAAAAATGTGGTCTGACACTTTAATCTATTTTCTTCTATCGTGTTAATTGCGTAGGTATCATTTGACGAAAAATTGGCTAATGTGAGTGAGAAAGTCACGAATAAAAAGTCATTATCAACATACCTTTATCTTACTCCCCAAAACAAATAACCTCTAATATGTTTTTCTCTGACACTGCTACAAATTCACCTCTGTTAACAGTGTTTTGTCAAAAACGGTAAGCTGTACCATTGTTCTAATAGTAGATAACATAGTTAGCTGGGATAATGGCTGGATATAACGAGGGAGAAGTATACACTAATTTACTACGGGGTAGCAGCGGTGTGGACCATGATTCGGATGCCATCTGGATACTGACGAGCGCTTTTATTACATTTACAATGCAATCGGGTGAGATTGTGTGTGTTGTTTGGTATTCTAGAAAAGCTAAAAACGATTGATGTGCGTCTTCGTATCACATCTGAATTTTATTCTGTTTTTAGGTGTAGTTTGAAATAATAAAACAATATCATTTTCATTGACTTATGTAATTATTGATTTAAGTTTTCTTAATTAAATATTTGTTTAAAATGCACATTTTAAATATTTATTAAAAAATACTGCACAGTTTTATTTTTATTTCATAACTATGTAAAAATAAATATAATAACTTATTGAGAGTAAAGCACATCTTTAAATAAATGCTATATATACATTACGTAAGTTTGCAAATATTGTTAGTTTTAAATATGTTGATATTGTTTAATCTTGTCATAATGGGAAATATTATTTAATTGTAAAGATATAGTTTAATCTTTGTTATATATGGAGATATAGTTTAATCTTCGTTTCGGTACTATTAATAATTATGGTATCTTTATGTACTCTCCTATAATATTCTATATATTGTAGTTCATATTCAAATATATTACATAAATATTTTTATAGCACCAATTAATATATATGCCACTAAGTACATATAAATGTAATTTTTGCATGCACATATTTTGACCCGGAAATGCTGTGAAATTATGCTTACAAATATATTAATAAAAATATCATTCAACGTTACCAATTTTTAAAATAAGAAAAGTGGAGTATTTATTTAACTGATTAAAAATGGAAATTTTATTATAAGGTTTAAAGAAATTTTGGCAAGAAATGTTTCGTTTTTAGGGAAATATATTAGTGACATTTTAATTAAATCAACAACGATTATTCGGAAGATTTTGGTAAAATACTTTTCGCATTTTTTATATCTTTATGGCGCAATACTTTTTATAAAATTATAAATTATAAAAATTTGTTAAAATACACTTTCATGGAAGTGTGAAAAAAACAATGATACAGGATAAATAATATGTTTTAATGTTTAAACTTAAAAAATCTTTTTCTGATAAAGCTGAAATGTTTACCTCTAAATATATCCAAAATGCAATCTTTAATCTTTTTATTGCGGTATGATTCGAAAGTGGCACACAAACTACTGAAAGTAGTGATAGCAACAAAGTACTTACAACTGAAAGAAAAGTATAAGTAATCCAATTGATCATTTCAGGAGCTCAAAGCGTGTATATTTAACGTTTTACAATTTTTTAAACATTTTCGTAAAATAAATTCTAGGCACATCCTAGTATAAGGAAGATAACACAATAAAAATAATAACATTAATTATTTTAATATGGATATATAGACACAATTAATTAATAAAATTATACACTAACAAATAAATATTTAAATAAATTAATTGTAGAAAATCTGAATTGGAAATAAAGTTTATTTGTAGATATAACATATCATTTTTAATTTGTAAATTTAAATTTTTCATTATATCTATAATTTATTTTACACATTTTGTTTAAATTTACATAATAATTAATACTTTTTTAAATACATTAGTAAAATATATTTTACAAAGTAACACATTATTTTTAAAGTGCTTTCGGCCGGAAGGGTAGAATTTATTTATGTCAAAGTTTGTTCAACTTTTAAAATACAAAATAAAAAAAGTTTGTAGGCTAGCTGTGGTGATGATAATATCTTTTTGATTTATATTATTATAGAAGGATGTGACAACCGTTCACATGACATGGGAATTCAGAAGAACCGATCATAATAACCGAACGGACTATAGATAACTAAGACCACATGTTTTGTTGAAGGTTTTATATTGACGAATAAATAAAAAAACTTTTTTCCAATAATATAGTGAGTAAAAAAGCATGACGAGTCTAAAACATGTTGGCATTTTTTATTAACATAATAATATTTTCTGTTTTGCCTTGTTTCTATTTTTAATATAGTTCATCCCAGTTGATCATTATTATTTTAAATGGTTAGTTGAATGCGCGTTAATTTATAAAGACCTAGCAAAAAAGGAACGACGTATATAATAAAAATAATAAAATAAAATATTCGATTAATTAGTTTTCACAATGTCTAAAATTTGTTACATTTGTCTGCTATATTTTTTAACTATTGGAATTACATTTATGCAGCAAAAATCCATACAACTCCAGTTCCTGTTTCTTTCGAAATTTTAAATAATCAATTTGTTTATACTGTAAGTCTATATAAAGCAATTAATGTTGTGAATATTGATTCCAGGTAGACTCCAGCTAGTCGTATTAATTCAATAAATATATTGAGCATTTGTTAAGGAAAATATTTCTATCTGAAATATTTTAAATTGAAATACATGCATCAACCTCAACATTTGTTAATTACTAAAAAAAAATTGAAAAAGTTGATAACACGATAAATGAGAATATAGTTTGAAAAAGGAAGATAGAAGATACATAAACTATGTCCCCATATTTGTATGTTCCGAGGAACATATCACCCGGCTGTTCAAAACTTACTCAGTCAATTAAGCTAAAATTTGGATCCAATGAACAAAATTTCCTTGTGAATATTTTGACAACAAGATAAATTTAATCTGTCCAACTCTTGATTATGTCAAATTGAAAATTAAAAAATTATCCTAAAATCGATATTACTATCTGGTACGGACCAGACCAGATCCCATTAAAAAATAAGCACAATAAAAAATAAATTATTTCTACTGAATCACATTGAAACTTGTAGATATGTATATTTATGCTATATTTATGCAATTATTTATTTATATACTTTGTTACAACCTATGCATGTGATAGCAGTGGATGGAATAGTATAAAAACTATTGATGTTGTCAGAATATTGATTTCTTTGTTATATATATATATATATATAATAACATACTATAATATATATATATTTACAATAAATAATACATACAATAATTCTACTAATTTTATGAAATATTGATTCATCATAAATACAAAATAGATATTTTTACAAACTGGACTGGCCCAAATCATATTATTCACTAAAATATCATGTTCTGGTTTTCAGATCGCCTTGAAGCTTAAAACTTTGTGATAACTCGTAATTATCTGAATAAAATTAATGCTAAAAATATTGTTCCTTCTTGGATTATCTAACTTATTAAGTTATCAAAAGATCAAAAACAAAAATAAAATCAATTTTTAATGTATGTTTGAGTTAGTTACAAAAAAACTGACACGTAAATTTAAAATTAATTTTTTAAAACTTTTTGATTATTAGCTTTTATGACATCATTATAAAAAATTATAAAGAAAATTTAAATTTCTGAAAAATATATCATCAATCTTTATAGATAACATTTTTTAAATTTCAGCTCAAATGTAGAAATGAAAATACGACTTATTAAGTACGTACACATCACCCCCCACAACGTATATGGTATATTAAATTTAGCGTGGACAGTAAAAGATTAAAGTAGAAAAAATATTTTTATTTTGACACAATATCAATCAAATAAATTAGAAAATTGAATCTTACATTTAACTATTTAAGGTTTAACTTTTTCCGTTGCATATAATTAACTGTTATTTGTTTTTTTAACCACTTTTGTTGACAAAGACTTATAGCTCAAAATTTTAGGTTAAATATATTTCTATAAAATGTCATTGTTGTTTTTCTTTTTTATTTCAATAGTTTTCTGATAATATTGTTTGGAAAGAAAGTATTATGATTTAATTAATTTTATTGATCACTAAGATGTCTACCCTTTCTGAAATACTAACTTAATATATATTTCCTTAAATATTGATGCAACAATGTATAACTTAACATAACACAACATTTTTAATTCAACCAAAAGTAGCTTCCGATAAGATTCGTTAAATGTAAGAAGATGATTTAATAGTACTTTGCAAGTTGCAAGTTTTCAGACAATCTTTCGTTTTTACTTTTTTAATAAGATGTATTGCAAATCTAACACTTCATTTTATCTGTTTCATAAATTTGTTATATGTTTTTATTTATTTATAAACATAATTCGTGGTTTATCTTCTTTTCATATGAAGAGTAGAGAGGCACTGCACTTAAGTTTTATTATAAATCTGATACTAATGAAACGAATCAGTTAGACGTAAATTTTGTGGTTGAAACATTATTACCATTTTCACGTAAACATCTAAGAAGAATTTATAATGGATGTTTCTAAAACTGCATTTGAAATTTTAATACAATTTGACAATTTAAATTGATTAAATATTTATTATACACAAACAAAAATATATTATTTATATTTTATGTCGCACAGAAAATAATATAAAAAATTAAAATTACTAAGGCATATTTTCTAATAAAAATTATTTAATTTTACTAATTGTAAGAGTCGCACAACTGTCGCACAAAAAGCACATTCGTTGTAAACATTTCCGTAATTATAATATAATAATTTATTTACACATCGTCGTTTCCAATTATTGATTTTTAATAATATATATGTACATATTACTAAATTAATAAAATATATCCTAGCTCAAATTTAATATTTTTTGTAAAACTGTATATAAAAATATTCATAAAGAAAATTAATTTTTTTATTTGTTAATATTAGTATAATCGTTCTTACAAAATCAAATAGTCTCAGGAACCGGAAATTGTTTCTTTTGGAATGTTATAATCAAAAATAATTGGTTCAAGTCTACCCTGGTGTGCATTGCATTAAATCAGTATTCAACATAAAGATAGAATAAACATCTTAATGAAATAGAGATTAGTGATATACATATATTTATAATTTTATGAAATCATTTATACATATACGCTTAAAATATAAAAAAATCTTTTGTTTCACTTCAGTTCGATCATTTAAAAATACTATAAATTAAAATAGTAATTAATGATATAGCAGATTTATTTATTTTTGTTATCTTATCTCGTTGAGCGACATATTATAATATAACGATTTAATTAATTTTTATTTGTGTCATTTACAGGATAAAATACTTAACTTAAAAAAAATTAAATCACAAACTTACGGTGAAATTTATATATTTTTAATAGATCATTTAATTATATATCAATAAATAGAATAAATATATGCTTTATTACAATATAACCAATACGTAATGCTCTTCTTACAAACAAATGTGAATTTCCTCTAAACTTTCTTGTTGCTGTGAGTGAGAATGTCGACATTAATTAAAAATGATGTGAGTTGGTGAAAATAGCTATGTGGGTGGAAAGTCAAAATAATATTAGGACAGTATATATATTTAATCAGCTGCATGTAGGAATATTTTTTGGATGAAAATATTTAAGAAACAAATTATTTGTAATGATTAAATGTTTTTGTTGATTACTTGTTTTGATAACTGTTTCCTCCTAAACAAAAACAACACATTTTTATTTAAAAATCTATCAATTGGAAAGTTAATATGTAATTGTATATTTAAATAATATATTATATAACATATAATGCATATCTTTAAAAAAAGCAACGGATTATAATAATAATTACATTGAAAAGTATAATTTACTTTACTTTTATTTTGTAATTGTTTATTATTAACATTAATTAAATTTTTATTAACTACATTGAATTAACTATATTTATTTGCGTCAATAATTATAAAAATTAACATCGTCAATTTTAGCAGTAATTACAGTTAATAAGACAGTAAGACTTCTTATTTATTTTCTACTGCTACACATAGAATCAACATAGAATTTAAAAACACTAATTTTCTTTATAAATGAAAAGGGAGTTATTTAACTATTACAATACTGAATTATTTAAACTCAATTTTCTCTACTACATATTTTTCGAAGCAATGCTTACCGCTTTTTTGACTGCCAAATACATGGCGGACCAGAATGACAAAATAAGTCAAAATCAGACACCTATCTTTTATCCATATCGGCTTTGGTGTTTGTTTAGGGTTTTATATGTTCTAAGCATAGGAGCAAGAATAACGTGTCTAAGTGTAGGGAAAATGCTGATTTCATTATTTATCTTTGCAATCAAATAATATCACTTTTACAGTAAAGGAGATAAACGACTAGAGTTCTTTCCCAAATTAAACCTTTTCACTATGCTCACTATAAAAAAGAATTTATTGTGAAATAAAATGTGTAATGCTCACAATATCAAAAAATAAAGTTTAACATTAGAAAAAAAATAACAGTAAAAATTAACCAATAAAAATTCATAACAATTTTTATACTCTATAATACTCATATCTTTGGACAACAATTCAAAAACATTACATAACTCTTAATTTTAAACACGTGTACCAATTTTAAAATGTATAGTTATTATCAAACTGATATTGTATATTTAATTTTTTTTATTATAAATAGTATTTGTGTGGTATGTCTATAGCGAGAAATTTTATTTTGTAATTAATGACTGCAAATAGATTAATTATTTGATGATTGTTTTAAAATGCAATATGCCTGTAACATTGATTATTTAAGGAACCAAAGACAGGTGATTGTTATATCAGAGGTTGACTATATATTACACTCCCCAATTCAAATGGGGTAAAAAAAATTCCGTATATGTCATGTTTTTGTGTAATACTTTGAAGTACGGTAACTAAGGACATATGATGATTGAAGTTTCAATTTAACAGATGCAGTTACACATGAGTGTTTTGTTACATTTCGAAGACATATAGTTCTAAATCATTTTTTAAATTAAATGTTTGTGTCTCAACTACAAATAAGAAAGATTCTTAAATTTTAATAAAAATATTTTTTAAATACAATATGATATCGTTTTCCTTGTTTGGCCATTTATGTCATTCAAATATCAGTATGCCTACATTATAGTAGAAAAATAGAAATGTTAACATCCAGTTTAATATAATGTGTAAAAAAAGAAAAACGAACATCTATAATACTATGAAATATATTTGCAATAAATTAGAAGCATTTTAAGTTTTAAAAAATTAACAACAAACTTTACACGGCGCGCCTGTGGCAAATTTAGTGGGTACATCACTTCCATCTAAGATTTCACTTAATATTCGTTAGGGGTGCCTGTACGAATGTAAAAACGTAAAATTTAGGATTTTCCTGTGATGTCCTTTTTTTATATGACCCAAAATCCAAAATGGCGG
>JAUZND010090317.1:0-36646 GCA_034780555.1 Coelogynopora nodosa
TTTCAGTGGAAACTGTTTGCTATTTACTGATTAATTATTATTATCTTTTAAAATAAACAGCCTTTTTAAATACAAGCTTACTCTCTATTAATAGCCTACTTTCCAATAAAAGCCCACCCCTCTAAGTAAAAAAGTATTAGAAGCCCTAGGCTTCTAATAGAGTGAATACGGTATATATATGTTCCAAAGTATATTATAATATAGGCAACAATTTCATAGTACATAATTAACCGTAAAACAAAGACGAAGAAGAACTGCACAATCTTTATGACCTCTGCCAGGTGCGTCTCGCGGTACGCTGGGAGCAGACCCTGCACAAGCTGTACGCGCGGCCCCCCGGCACTCCCTTCCCACGCACCTTTGAGGTGGGACCGGGCAGTCAACTGGGCACCATGCTCAAGGTGGTCAACCGTCCGGCATATGAGAGCTATACCTCCGTCGAGACGTGAAGATCCTGCCGGACACGAGTGACTTTTGTGTTATTAAAGAGACTCTTTTCATTTACAATCAGATTGTTGGGCTAAAACCTAAACGGGGCATTTTCAAAATATTTGATAACTATTTCGGTGGTCTAAAAAATCCAAAGCTTTTCCAGATAAACACACTACATAATAAATTGGAGATCATGGAAATACTTCTTTCATTTTGAAAAAAGTTATAGAATTTTGGTAGTGAAATAAATATGTATTACTTTCTTGCATTATTATTTTCAGTTTACCACTAGACATACACTCGAAATTATACGGACCTTTCTGTAAAAAATTCGGTATAAATTTGCATATTTTCTACATCTAGATTATTATTATCATTAATATTTTACACGATTATAACATAATAATTATTTGTATAATTATCATGCTACTTATATTAAGGTTGTAGATAGTGTAATAATATAATATATATTTTTAATACATCTTATTTAAAATAATGCGTTTAAGTTTTATAAAGTATGTTTCAAATATAATAAACTCACTTCTGACGATATTTCCAATTATCTGAAGGATAAGCATAGTCATAGAAGTGGATAGTTTGCGTTCACTTTTATCCTAAGATATACATATCTTTTAACTACCCGGAAATCCAAACTTCCAATCATCCGATTAAACTAAAATTTTTCAAACATGACTCGTCAAGCGTTTTTTATTGTTAAAAAATTAATCGATTGGTATTATTTTTATGATTTGATTACGTAATAAACTTCGGTTAGGAAATAACCATATATTGACAAATATGTGCCATCATTTTTGTTCAGTGCAACCAATTATTGACTTGATTCTTTTTGCGTCTGATTCCAGATCACAAGATCTATATTTGATGATATATTTTTATAATTATAATAATTATATTATAAATAAGCTATAAGTAGTATAAATCCGAATGCTATTTGAGTAATATTTTAAATTTGCTGGTTATTTTAATAAATAATTTTATTATTCAAGTTAAATGGATATAATTTATAATCAGCTCCTAATGTCATCGGCAAGTATGAAAACCCAGAGGGGTATAAAAAGATAATTTCGAAAAAATTTGCATACCAGGAAAAATTGTGTTATTATTAATCTATTTTATACCCCCACCCCTCTGGGTTTTCATACTTACCGATGATATTAGGATCTAAAACTTGCGACATTAATAGAAAAAATAAGTTTATCGTAAATTATATCCATTAAACTTGAATAATAAAATTATTTATTAAAATAACCAGCAATTTAAAGTAATACTCAAATAGCATTCACACTACTTATTGCTTATTTGTATAAGTAGTATAATTATAAACATATACCAAACAAATATAGATTTTGTGAACTGGAATCAGATGCAAAAAGAATCAAGTAAATTGGTTGCATTGAACAAAAGTTATAGCATTTATTGGTCAATATATAGCATATAATATATGGTTATTTTCCTATAGTTGGGAGTTTATGACGTAATCACTCGACAAGTCTTCAGGAGGTATCTGTATACCAAATTTCAGCTTAATCGGATGATAGGAAGTTTAGTTAATTTGGTTATGAAGGGTTAATGAACAAAAAAGGATAAAAAATTCTCTAATTCAACATTTGTGCTCTTAATTATAATACGATATATTATGTCTATTATATTATCATTTGTATTAAACATTAATATATGCTTGATAATTACACTTAGTTACAATTATTCTAATAATATATAGCCCGAAAATATTTGGGTAATCCAAAAAATAGCCAATTAGGATTTAGCGACACCGAAATGGTCTATCTATCATAAGTTATACGTCTGATAAACACAAATGGTCTATCTATCATAAGTTATAAGTATTAATCACAGATGGTCTATCTATCATACGTTATAAGTGGTAATCACAGATGGTTTATCTATTATAAGTCTGACAAACACAGATGGTCTAACTAGGCAAATATCTATGTGCTTACACGATTATACGACTTGTCTGACAGCTTATACAATCCTGCAATTATTTTACGAATCTAATTTTAGAAAATTACTGTATTTAAACATTCCATGATCGACTTGTTTAAAAATGTGGAAATTCAAATAGAAAAATATGTTTTAACTTAATTGATTATATTATAGCTATTCGAAATAAATAGCTGCTATTATCTGTGATCGATTTTTTTAAATAATTAATTTTCTTGAAATGTATGTTCGATAGGTACTGTGTTTAAGATAGAAGTACTTCAAAGTCGAATTTGTCATTTACTTTTTCACCTGGCTACTTTATATATTTTTGGTCAGTGTATTTTTGATAAATGTAACTTAATATTTAGATGTTAAGATTAAACCTACGCATCACACAATATTCATTGATCATTATTTTGTGTTCATTTTATATAATATTCATCACTGCAAACAAATACATTTCAATAGACGATACGACATTGGGCATAGTTTGTATTTTTTAAATAGTTACAACATTATTTTTCATTAGAAACTATATTATTGTACATATTACACTGACTTGTATTATAAAATGTGAATTCTAATACAAAAAATATTGCATAAAAAACTTATGTTTTAGCTTTCTTTCATTTCGATCATAATAATGGCGGGAAAAAGGAGAATTATTTAAGAAGATTTTAAAAATATTGCCTAACTTTATAGCGACATTTGGTCAATTTAAAAAAAACTTGTCGCTTTTGGCTTGTGCACAAGTCGTTTTAACCTATGCTTTTCTGCTTATATGTAAACATAAAATAGTAAACTCATACTATTGTTATATGCGTATAGTATGTTTTATTATTTGTTACATATATATATGTAAATCTTCGATAACTGTTAATACACTTTTTGAAAATAGCATTAGTTTAAAATATACCAGGGTTCATAACTTGTCAGGGCAGTCAGGGTATTTCAAAATCCTTAACAATTTCGGTATATATGGGTATTTTTTTATCAAATGTCATATAAATACATAATGTTTACATATATAAGTTTATAACTACATATGGAACCTATAATTCATCGTTTATTCCTTAATACATCATTTCTAAAATACTGAGACCTTATAAATGTTCTATCATTTTCAAATTTTTATGACAGTTCTAGTGAGTACCAAAGTTAAATAAACTACTTTTAAAAATCTTAAATATTACATTTAACCAAAAGCTGTATACAAACTGAGGTAAGTTCATGCCTTTGACTAAAGTCTTACTTACCTTTTTTGGAACCAGGCCCCTGTTCTACTAAGTTCATTAATTAGAGACAACTGCATTTATATTATTTACTCGTCCATTGTATATTTTTGTAATATTCGTACATAACTCAAGTATAACTAATATCAGTTTTTAAAATTAATTTTGTTTTTAAATTTTTAAATGTCAGGGTGAAGATTTTTACAAACTTTTATGAACCTGTATACGTGTATAATTTAACTATATACCATTTTTGTGTTAGAATATCTAACACTCAAATTCGTCGGACGAACTGTGTCCAAACAAATACTAATTTTATTTCGATCAGGAAATTCCCTGCTCGGACGAACTGTGACCAAACAAAAACTAATTTTAATCGCATTTAAATTGATTTAATTATTCCACATGGATAAAAATGAATCTATTTCATGGAAACAATATTGTACTTGTTATTAATTCGAAAGATGATTTTGAATCCAAATTATTTCCTGAAGACAGAATTATTAACTTTTATCAATTTATTTAATGCGCAAACAGCTTATGGAGTGGTAAACTAAACAATTTGATTTAAGTGAAGTGTTACAATTAAGCTATTGACGTTTTTTTACTTTTGTATAATACACTATTTCATTTCTGTAAAAGATGTAAAAATCTCTTATTTTTAAATTTCAAAGCATATAAAAATAGACTTTATTATTTTAATGAATTCCAAAATTTCCTTTTAAAGTCGATCAATGTTTTTAATAAGGTATCAGAATGAGCTTTTTTATTGAATATTGTTATATAGACACCTTCTTTAATATAGATGTACAGAAACCAAAAAATTACTTATTCCCTCATAATTGGAAGAATATTCCATAATAATAGATACTTTTCCAGAAGGATATGCACAATAATCGTAACAACAGACTATTAACATAAGATATATCTATATATATAGCAGTAAGAAAAGTGCAAATATTGATATATTTATTATCTTATAACATTTTTAGAAATATAAGAAAAATCTGAATAATTCAATAAAATCATCACTAAATTTAGTTATAAAACCAAGCGCACTTAATGTTTCGCTTAGCCTTAGAACTAACATATTCGCTACATTTAGCCTACCTAATTCTTCGTGGTTTTTCATTTTTGATTGTTATTGTTATCATTTATTGTTCATATATATTTAAATATTTGTATTTATTACTGATCCTAAAATACTGATACCGATTATAGATAACCTTACTTTTTAGAAATTGGTTTTAAATTTTTTCTTAATCACTTACTAGTATTGAGTGAATAGTTAATTTGTTTTAATTTGAAAGTAAATTTATCACATTAATCTTTTATACAAATCTAATTTTCTTTAAATTTATTATATAAAGTTTTTGAAATAGGTCAATTATTATAGTAGTTTTTATATATTTAATCTGATACGCTTCTTTCTTATGCATAATTCTATATATTAGTTAACAATATTAAATTACTTGTTTGTCAATTATTTTAGTATTTTCTCGTGTTTTTTTCCTTTCTAATGGTTCTAGTTGTTTTCATACTGTGTATACACTTGACTGGTATATATATCGCTTTTCATTTATTTGTGTCAAAATAGTTACATACTATTTTATGTTAGTTATTCCGAGAGGTATAAATAATTAATTAGCAACATTTTATAATATAATTAGTCAGTTGATCAAGTAAAGTTTTAATGTAGAATATCGGCCCACATTTGAATAAATATATTACTTTTCATAAAAAAGGCCTTCTTCATGTACAATAATTAAAATGGGATATATTGAATATATACATTTCAGATCAATTCGTTCATTTTATGTCACAAACAAAATACTATTCTATTACATTTTGATTTGATATATTGGTATTTTTATACTTTGGTATAAATCTTCTGAAAGTTTCGTAAATAAAGATTAGAGAAACACAAATTTTTAAAGTGTGGAGTCAGTAAAAAAGTTAATCAGATATATGTAGTCCAGTAACGATAGTACGATTATGGGCTATACTTTTTTTTAGTATAGCCTATATACAATATTTTATTGCAGTTTTTATAACTTATATGTTTACTGATCTTAAATCAAGAGGGATGCCACTTTGGCGAATTTGAAAAATTTAATAATCTGCAATATCTGTGGACATCCTAATTGGTCCAAATAGTAATTATAAAATATCCTTGAAAATAAACATAATTTCTGTATAACTATGAATTTAAAATATGTTCTAAATGATAGGATACATATTATCTGAGAATTTCAACTCCCTGTTGAAAAGGAAAACATACCTACATCGCGTGAAAATATGACGCTAAAATGAGTAATATTTCAAAATTTGCAATGATCACACATCACTTGAAAATAACACATTTAATAAATCGATATAAATTTTATAATATGTAATTTAAAATTCTGAATAGTATAACATTAAAAATATCTATATAACCATATTATGTACTTGAACAAATTAAAGATGATCATTTTAATGGTTATTAATACATACTCGTTTTTAGACAGAATGTGTTTATTGCTACACGATTTTTTGGGTTAATTAGTAAAAGCCCTAAATATAAAAATGCGGTCCAGAAGTCCATAAACAATGAAGAAAACAGTTTGATGCTCAAATCTATTTTTATTAGTTTTCTCAAAATTACGGCTGAAAACCAACCGCATTACATCGGTTTTATTTTAAACTGAACTTTTAAGGAATTACTGTAAAATGTGACTATAATATAGACATCAATAAACAATTAATCATTGTCACTTTGGGATGAGGACAACTAACTTTCGTCTAATAGATTATATTCACAGGTAATATGGAGTACCGTATATTCTATCAAAAATCGATTTTGAAAATTATAGTATCTACATAAAATGAATTGCCACAATGGTAGATAATAAATCTTCGCAAACTATCAGCTTGTCATTATATAAGTAATATTTCAGTAAAATGAATCTACTATGGGGTACAGTACTATAACTCTATCCTCTAAATTGACATTGTTTTTTTGGACAAAAGATAACAACTTTGATCGATTCTCTGAACAATAGAAGACAATTTAGTTGTTTATAATATCTACTAACAATTAATCCAAATGATGGTTACACAATTAAATGCAAATATAAAGGGATAAACACAATATTTATATACTTTGTTTTGATGAGGTAGGCCCCTACCTTAATGACGTACATATAATTCAGAATAACTCAAAGACAGTAGTGACACCAAAAAAACAGATGACCAAATAGAGATTGATATAGCAGCTATTTTTTTGGTTTTGGTGTGCGTATTGACGTCCTTCTCGAAGTCGAGCTGCTCTTCGGGTCGAGAACTGAAGGCCTTCGTATGGACCCCGTTCGTTTCTTGTGCAAACCCGTCTTTGTTGGATTCAGGCGCTCTATAGGAGGAGAATACGATCAGGACAATTTTTTCAATAAATTAAAATGCATTGCTTATGAGAGATTACATATACCTATATAATAAAGTTTTAAAAGTATTGATTATACAATTAAGAGTTCGATTTTCATGTTTTTCTGAAAATAAAATTGAGAATTTTTAAAGGTAGTCACTTTTAATTATGACTGTATTAAAACAATATTGTCAGTAAAATGTATTTAAATCAACTATAATCAGATATCCGTTTACATATTATTTTACGAAAATAAAATTAAACTAAAAAGTAAGCAAAACACAGCTACTGAGAACTAGATACATGTAGGTACAACAATTATTATATAGACAGTTCGGAAAAAAGTAAAGGTAATAACTTAAATCGCTTAAAAACTTATGTCGAAAACATAATATTTCGACATTACAAATATAATTTATTTTTTATTAAAAAAATTTGAAACTTCTAAATTTATTTTTCTCAATAATATGCTTAGAAAACATATAGCCAGATAATGTTAAAACTTTTGCTAAGGAGAATGCTAACATTTTATATTATTGTATAATGCAGAGATATTTATTGAATCAATCAAACATCAAAAAATTAAAAAGTTACATATTAGCAGAAACAATGACTTTCGTAACAATGACAGAATCAAACCCTTCGTACGTGGAGGGGGTATGCCAATTTTTTTACCTCAAAGAAATGAAGTTTTTGATTGAACAATGTAATGTATGACTCTGATTATTTTTACTCAGTAATTAAAATACTTTTATCTAACTAAAAAATAAAACAAATATAATTTCAAATATTTTTAAAATACCTTAAAAAATGGTGTTACTATTGAAATATTTTATACCCCCCCCCCCCCCCCCCTTGGGTTTTCATACTTGCCGTTGATATTAGGAGCTAACACTTGCAACATTATTAAAAAAAAGAGTTTATCGTAAATTATATATATTTAACTTGAATAATAAAATTATTTATGCAGTATAATTATAAAAATATACCAAACAAATATAGAATTTGTGAACTGGAATCAGATGCAAAAAGAATCAAGTCAGTTGGTTGCACTGAACAAAACTTATAGCATATATGATATAAAACTTCGTCAATATAGCATATTTATTTATCCATATTTTTCCATAAACTGTATCGGAGTTTATAATGAAATAAGGTCATATACTTAATTTTTTTTGAAAATAAAAATAGCTCTACAAGTCTTTAGTAATAGTAGGTATCTGTCTACCAAATTTCAGCTTAATCGGATGATTTAAGTTTTTGTTGGGGGAGCGGGGGGTAAAATACCCCCCCCCCCCCCCCTCCACGTAGAAAATCCTACAAAATATGTCTACAGACGAGGCACGAAGGGTTAAATGACTCAAAAACAGTGGGCGCCCGCTTCAGCGCCGCAGTGTTCTAGCTGCTGAGACGACGCGGCTGACTTTTTGTACTAATTCCTGTTGGATATGTTGACAATACCGCCGACGCCGCCCAGTCTTACACAACACGCTACATAACCAAGAGATAGCCGCGAACACACGCAGAGGCCACCTATAGTTCTATACGCAAGAGGTCACCTAGGTATATATTTTATATATTATAATCGGAAAAGTTGGCGTCTTTTGTTTTTCAATGTTGCCAGTAGCAACGGTAAGAAAATTCGAGACGGAAGTAGGTAGCAGTGGGTGCAAGTCAGTCAAGTCGTTTGCTGCAGTCAGCATAATAATTCGTACAGGTCGTGACGGACATTGTACCAAATGAAACTCATTTTAAAGTCCGCAGTGTATAAGAGAGAACTTACCGTTAAAGTTGCCTAGACGTATAATAAGTATGGAATCTAAGTAAAGACTTGTAAAGAAATGTTTTTGCTGTTTTGTCACGAGTTGTAAACGGGTGTTATTTCTCGTTATAATGTATATAATTGTGAAAAATGTTCGCAATACAATTTATTTATTTGTTCAATAAATTTAATTCTAGTCAATGAGAATTGCTCTGTGTTTGAAATTGATGTATTAAAAAATACGGTTGCCATGGTAAATATTGAAAATATATAATTGACCGAAATTGCACAGTTGCCTCGAAAAAGTTCGCAAATCTCAGTTATATAAAAAAAAGTCAAATCTAGATAACACTCATATTTTACTTGTATGACAAATTAAGGTAAACAATTATAATAATTATCTCTATTTATTATAATACTGAGACTGACTTATATAGAATTTATACATATTAAATAGAGAGACATATATACAAATATAGATACACTTCCAAAAATATGTTTTAATATTTTTTTATAAATTTATTTAAAGTTTTATTATAATGAAATTTCATATTATAAATTTACTTAAAGTACTGAAATAAAAAATTAAATCGGAAAAAGAAAGTTATACAAATCGACAGTTACAAAATGCTGAACGTATTGATGTATATTAATGTATATGAATATGACATACTTATTAGTTCAGTCATGCATGAATTTAACCGTTCATATTTGCTATCTGGATATCGTTTCGTATCTATTTTGATCAACATTTTAATTTTTATAAATAACTTTTTAAAGTAATCTTCTAAAAATGTTTAAATTGAAACAATTTTCTAAATGTGTGACATATTTAGTTAACAGGCCTACGACAAAACGAAATATATCTCTCTCCAGATCTCCCCATAGTCGTATATATATACTTTATTTAGTATGGCCATTTAAAACGTTTTATTTATATATATTGAATTTGCCTATCATGCTTAAAAAGTAATTCAGGGCGTACTTAGAAAGTCGGCATTGTCCTCAATTCCCTCCAGCATGGGAACGTACATGACCTCGTCGTCGCCATTTTGACCAATCAGCTCTGAAATCCATAAAGCAAAGTATTGATGAGCCCACATTAACCTTTAGAAATGTATAATTAGGCTATACTCTCGACACAGAGTAGTAAACGAGTAACATATATATATACTTTAGAACAGATCAAATTGAAAAGGGGAATATAACTTTCACATTGATAAAATAAGAATTCAGAGAACAAAAAATTATTTACAATAAATATATAATAAATATTATAACCTTTAGTTTATCCAGGAAAGAAAGGAGGGTTATCGAACATTTTGTAGGTTGCAGAAACCACATCTTACTTTTTCATATGTAATTCCTTATATTTAGAATAATGGAACTGAATTAAACTCATTTTTATAAAATTATCTTGATACCTATGTATAGTCAATGACAGATGCAGAAATATTATTAATATACACTTAACTAAATGGTGTTTTTACATTTTTTAATTATCATAAAATAAAGGAATTACCTTCTACATTCCCTAAATTTAAGCGCCATTGTAATAATCTATTATACCGCACTTACAAAAAGCGCGTATAAAATGCTTAAATGCGTATAACTATAACGCATATGGTTATAGTCGCTATATCTCATCGCGAATTACGATTTTGATTAAACAAATGTTAGGTAAAAAATGTTCAATGTAAAATATGAATTATTAAAAAGAACTAATGCCTACTTTTTAATGTCTTATTTAATATATCAAAGTATATTTCTATTGTAAATAGAAAAATATGTTTTACATATGCGTTTATTCGTAAATTAATATAATTGGTTATTCCATAGATATCTACAGTATAATAATATAGACGTAAATATTATCATACGTTGATTTAGTACGCAATACAAAATTTACTAAAAACAATAAACAAATATATATATATATATATTTATATTTCATTTCGCATGACAGAAATTGAAAGCAATTTCATATCAAATTTATACATGTAAATAATATTTACAATTCTGTCGATTTAAACTAAATAAAATGATAAAACATATATGTTTAGAAACATATAATATATGCATATAATAGTCGCAACATAATGTTAAAAAATATTTTAGTATCGTCCATACACAAGTTTAAACGAGTGAAATAACAAATTAATTAGGACGTAGAACACGGATTTAGAACCATCAGTTATATATATATATATAAACATATTAAATGACTAATTATAATATAGTGAAGTTACTTCTTAGTGGAGGGATTAAGAACTTCTTAAAGAGTTAACTATGTATATATACAGTGTTCAAGTAACTGGGCCGGACCATTACCTACTTATAAATAGAGTCAATACATTTACGTGATCGTCATTAGCGGTCATGCATGCCAACAATATTGAAACAACTGAGAGTTTTAAAGATATTGGTGGCATCGCAAGTCTGTCTTTATATGAACTGTCAATTTATAAAATTAGCAGACCAGAACAATTTAGTAGATGAATTAATCTAAGATGTAACTCCTATTGTGTCTCGAGTGTTTCTATTGTTTCCAGGAGCGATGATGGGTCTCAAGGATCTACCTCATATACTTTGCCAGTCTGAAAACAGATGTCAAATCGTACACAACAAACGAAGACAAATGTTATTTCAATTGGTCATTTCGTAGGTATTAACAAACTTTGATTGAAAATGGTAATATAACATTACGAACTAAGTCCAACTAAAAGATATACATTTTCTTTATGGAAATACTTTAAATATTTCACATGCTATAACTAAACGTCGTCCATAACTTATTTTCCTAATTTTTTTGAAAAATTACATATAAAACATGTTTTTAACAAGTATGAAAATCCATAGTAGGGTTTTTATTTAACCTGTATCGGTGAATATTTGTTCAATGAAAATTAAATAACAACATACTTTTGCAATAAATCTTGCTTTTTCAAGTCCTAAACAAGATAATCTTATGTGGATTGGATGTCACAAACTATTTAAACAACTAAATGTTTGTTATCACCAAATTATATCATCAGATATCACGAAAAGTAAAAAATATTAAAAAAAACTATAAAACTAGTAAAAATGTAGATATGGTGACGTCACCCCCACCCCCTCTAACACGCACGCTACACGCCTTATTATATTTCGTGATAATATCGAATTATAAAAGGCAGCCTCAAAGGTAACATTACAAAGTTGAACTGTACAGATCATAGAGTAAAGAAAGGGACTCTATACTCTATGGTACAGATTATCACTAATCTCTAATTGACCAGCCCGTTGCTCGGAAACTACATTGATTCCATCAAGAAACACGGAAGTTCGAATTATTGGATCGCTGATAACAGAACTTATAGGCATAAATTATAAATAATAGCTAATGTTCAACTTTGAAATGTTACTCATGCTATATGTTATATCAGGGATTGCCATAGCATAGTACGGCAGACAGTCTCTGTATACTAATAATATTATTAATATTTATTAACTGCTCGCCATCTTGCATTAACAAAGTGAATTCAACTGATATTATCCTGACATATAATAAAGGCCCGAATGTATTTTCATGTTTTTTTATTTCTATAATATAAGCTTTCACAGAAGTACTGGCTTCAACCATATTAGCATAATACATCAGCATCACTACTTATTATATTATATAAACAACAGCGACTGTGTCACAAAATAGAAGTTGTGTTACGTATTCAATCAATAAAGATAGCATTAAATTATTGCGCTAAAATATTCTTAGGAAATAGAAAACATTCCTAACAGTCGTTGAAATATAATAGATGTATTATGACATATTAAACAAGTAAATCATTTCAAAGATGTCAAACACATTAATGAACCCTTCGTACGTGAAAAGGGGGGATGCCATTTTTTTAAATAAAATAAGTTTTTGAGTGAACTATAAAACGTATGACCTTGATTTTTTTACTCAGTGGCTAAAATACTTTTATCTAACTAAAAAATATAACAAATATCATTTCGAATATTTTTACATATCAGAAAAAATAGTTTTATTATTGAACTATATATTTTAAACCTTCCCCCCCTCCTGAGTTTTCATACTTGCCAATTATATTAGGAGCAAAAACTTGCAACATTAATAGAAAAAATTATAGAAATAATAAAAATAGGAAATTATAGAAATAATAAAAATAGGAAATTATAGAAATAATAAAAATAGGAAATTATAGAAATAATAAAAATAGAAAATTATATCCATTTAACTTGAATAATAAAATTATTTATTAAAATAACCAGCAATTTAAATAATACTCAAATAGCAATTATACTACTTATAGCTTATTTATATAAGTAGTATAATTATAAAAATATATCAACACATATAAATCTTGTGATCTATATGTTGCATTGAACAAAAGTTATAGCATTTATTGGTCAATATATAGCATATGTGGTTATTTTCCTAGTTTTCTAACTGGAGTTAATGACGTAATCAGGTCATAAAAATAATACCAATCGATTAATTTTATTTAAAATAAAAATCGCTCGACAAGTGTTTAGGAGGTATCTGCATACCAAATTTCAGCTTAATCGGATGATATAAAGTTTGGTTTTCCAGGGGGGGTAAAATACCCCCCCTCCACATAGCAAACCCTACAAAGTATGTCCACGTACGAAGGGTTAATAGTATCTATTAACTTAATCAGTATAAACGCAAAATATTTAAGAGGTCCTCGCTAATTATGTTTTTTTTTGTAATTCTAACATCAGATTCCGTAATCTTATAACACTCAAATGTATCGCTTAAATAAAGAAGAAATGTATAACTGTTAACATTTACATATACAATTTAATTTAGGTATTTATAACTTTAGATGAATATTTACCGCTAAAATGTATTACTAACTAATTGACATACTATTTCAAGTCAAAAAATGCAATAAATTATAATTATTTAAATTCTACTGTGTTCTATTAATCAGGGGATTAAATACATTATTTAAATAAAGTTCACAACAATACTAAACAACTTCAATGTTTTTACTTTGGAAGAACAACACATTAATTGATCGTTAACCCAATTTATCTATTGTACCTATATATTATATGTATAAATGATGTGTATATTTACCTGCCTACATAAGATAAAAACTATAAATTATTCATAGTTAACAATTTTTTTGCTTTACTGATTTCCAATATTTACTAACATATCTTCAAACACTAAATACATAATTAATAAATTGAATTTAAAGTGCATGACAAAGTTGCATGATGATAGTTAACAATATAGACTGTGAATATGTGGAGAAAATTTGACGATATTGATCATCGAATTACAAATATTCCAACATATCTGAACCAGTTTATATAACAATATTGTAACATTTGACAATATACTGCATAACCCTTTCTTCAATACAGCCTGCAGCATATTAGATGAGGGACACTATGGCTCACCTATAATACTTTCACTATAGAAATATAAGATATATTTGTAAGAAACTAGAAGGTATTTGTGAGTAAGCCTATATCATTTTAATCATGTCATTATAAATACGAAGTTTATTCCGTTACAATCAACCAAATAATAACCACATAATAGTACACCACAACGTATACATATATATACAATAGGTCCCTTTACAATAGCGATTAGACTATAGATTGGATCCATTTTAGATTGACGGAAGCTACTTTTTGAATTATCATTAACAGATTGAAGGAAGACATCTTCGTGGGTGTGAAGTCTCAGCTCAGTCGCGCGATCAATCTAATTGCGATAAGATTGATCCTATCGCGATTACAGAGTCAAAATATAAATTGCAATTTAGCTAAATATGATAACTTTAACGTTTGATTTTATCCCTTAGATATATAGAATTCTATTCATATGTTTTTAAAAGCTCATTATTACCTATAAAATACCTGCCAAAAACGATAAACTTGTAAATCTATAAATTAACCAAATTAAACACGCATTGCCCGATAAAAAATGATTATTTCACACACTGCAATACATACTGCAGTGTAGTTGGAACAATTTAGAACGAAATTCAACCCAGGAAACCCCCCCATTCACTTGCAAATTAAATATTCTCTTCAGTGTATTTTAACGGTGAAAATGAGGCAGAGACACGAACGGGGTCGTCCCTTACTTTCAACTTTGATAAGTATCAATGTCTCCCGATCATTGCAGTAACAATCGCCGTAGTCGTGGAGGTTTTTATGCAGATGTTTCACTGATCCTTGGTCATCGGAGAGATCGATCACATCTGTATGGTTAATAAAACAAGTGAAACGAGAAATTGCAACTAGTTGCATATCATTATAGCTATGTGTAGGTAGAGTACTTTATAGTGGTTGTCACTTAAATCCGGAGGAAAAATCTACAGGACTAATTAACTAGTTTTCAAGGTCGGCATTAAAACAAGTAACAATGAGAAACAAACAATTTCAAGAATGTAATAATTACTTAAAATTAGTCATAATTCTTTTACATATTAGTATATTTCAGAATTAATTTAAATGTAAATGAATTTTGACCATCTTTATCGACATTCTAAAATCCCTTACATTTGTTTTTATTAATTTTAAAAAAAATCTATTTTGTTTATTTTAGATACTTTTGCATTGATGACCTTGAACAATAGGCTAAATTTCCTTCAGATTTATACTCTGGTTTTTCCTCCAGATTTAAGTTACAACTCTTTATTATAGTTAGTTGTTTTTATAGACAGTGGTTTTCAAATTATAATTATTAATATCATAGTGTTCAGAGATGCCCAATTCAACTTCTATAGTTGAATTTGGCTGAATTAATTTAATTTTATAGACCTATTGAATATTTTATCAATTATGGCGTTAAAATGATTCATATCTAGGGATTTGGTTGCACACACACATAATATATACACTGTTTATTGTACACACCCACACACTGTAAGTACCTTCTGAAAATCAAAATATTCTTCAATTTTATCAAAATATTAATTAAAAAATATTTAAATATTTATTAATCATTTGAAACAAAATTGTGAGATTTAAATTTTGAAAAAAAATAAGTTTTTTGTTTTACCAGTCTGCAAATATTTATACACGGGTCGAAAACTTCGAAATAAATAATTAAAATGTTCCCAAATAATCCCATGATAGTTCATATCAATATTATTTTAAACAACTCATAAAAATATTTTTCACTTAGTTACAGATATATGCAAAGAGATAAATTAATTACGGTGAATTAATGATAAATAAACGGGTACAATAAAGTAAAATAGTGTCACATTTCAATAATTAAGTATTTTATAGTGACTGTGTCAGTGTGAAGAAAAAGGTAACCCTTGGTGACAAATTAATAAAAGTTTATATAGTAAGACTTATAACCACAAAAAAATATATAATTGATACAATTCACTGCTCCCTGACTACAGCTTATACAATCTAATCTCATTTAATTATATAATTTTAAAATTAAATCTGTATCAAACGCATCAATAACAAGTCATCTATTATTCCACTGTAATGTTAATAATATGACAAAAATTACCAACGATTTTGTTCTCAAATTTTTTAAAACTAAACAAAAACTAAGCGAAATAGAAAATAACATATTTAGTATTCGGAGAACAATTATATGAATTCTATCAGATGATTTTAAATAATTGAAAATGTAAGCATTTATTAAATTATATGGGGTTCAGCACTGGCCATCAATGTAAAACAAACAGTGTAAATAATGTGTATCGTGTGTTCCAAATCGATACCGGGCAAAATATATCGCTTACAAAAATATGTTTTATTTATATTGAAAACATATTCACAATTAAATGTTCATCGAAAATAATAAGGGAAATACTTCAATATTATTGTTACCTTCTGGGGAGCAATGGCAGCGTTCCTTTATATTGTTCAGAAGGATGTGAGCGAGGCAATTTGGATTGAACAACTGTTGTCGGTCATCTAAAAAACATACGAAAAAATTATACGACACATATTTTTCTGAAAAGAATTACTTTAATTGTTACAAATTATAGGCATAATTTAAAACTTGATTTGTAAAAATCGTTAAAATCGTTAAAATCGTTAAAAAATTTTTTGTTGAATATTACGTTTGTCGTTTATTTAAATCTCCTATTATCACAGTTAACTGTATTCATCAACATAAAAATATATATAAAACTCTTACCACCGTATTTAACAACAATAAACATCCTCTTGATTAAATATTCCAACTATAAAATATTAGACAAATTATTCATTCTTTCTTAAGTAAAATATGATGTATAGACTATTATTTCCTTTTTCTAATGATGGCTTCTATAATCTTATAGTTATGGCTTCATATAGCTTCCACTTCAAAACAAATTCTTGGATCATTAATCTATTTGATTGGTTGTAGTTTATTCTCAAATGAAATTATAGAAATTAAGCTTATAGCTATAAATACAAAACAGATTAAAACGCAAATTGTATCTGCAGTTATTCAGAATCCTATAGAACAATAAATAGTGGAGGACGATTTGGTGGAGATCTGTGATGCGCTTGTGTGGGTGATCGGTGCAAGAAATCAACACATTTCTTAGATTCACAATATGTAGTTCAAAACATTTACACGTTTTCCACAGGTTGATGTTTTATATTTTCAATTATTTTTAGGCCATTTCAATTGTGTACTGCATATTATAATAAAATTACCATTAACATTAATTTAGTACTAAGATTTTTTGTGATTTTGTCGGTTTATCAGTTTATAAAAAAAACTATAATTTAGACAACATTAAAATAGAATTATCTTCTACTGTACATATTTGATAATTTCAATTGAAATTTTCCAAAACAGTTTATTGAATCCACATATATAAAGTATGAAAGGTTTAACCAATAATTGAGAAATAACATATATAAATTGTACAATAACATTTATATTAACTAAACGGTATATACTATATGTATGGATTCAGTGTCATAAACAAACTTTTTTAACAATAAGTGTTATTTTGTTATAAATAGGATATCGTCAAGATAAATTTATCAAAAAATTTTAAATTTTGGACAAATGACGATGTCATTGATTTTTTCACTCTTTTTTTACTATATAAAAAACTTCTATGTGGTCAAAGGTTATTAAACAAACAAGGGATATACATTTTTAATTACAGCTGATTTAAAATGTGTACATTTTCTTCTCCCTAAGACTCCTCGAACGTCCTATAATTTTCCACCAAGTTTTTCTATTGTTAATAAGAACAATTCTATAGATCATATGATATGCAATTATTGACTAATAGTATAAATTCATCGAGATTTATGGCTGATAGTGACGAGCAATATTCATGTAGTTATTTTTAGTACTATTGTGTCCCAAATGAAATGTACATAATATACGAAGTCGTACTAACAACTTGCATATTGATAAAATTAAGTTAAAAGGGATCTTCTGTATACTATTTCTGTTTTCTTGAGTCATTTAATATTCACACATGTTTAATGTACAGTTGATGTATTAGATCGTAATGAAACAAGCTTTTTTCTGTGTTTCAATAGTTTCACCATTTTAAATTTACAATTAAACTTTTATTTTGCTATGTTAAAATAATTCTTTAGGCTATTGTATGAATCTCGGCAGAAATTAACCGTCCGTCTAACTCTTCGTACGTGGACATACTTTTTAGGGTTTTCTTCGTGGATGGGGGGGGGTGGGGTTTACCTTCCCCTGGAAACCAAACTTCTTATCATCCGATTAAACTGAAATTTGGTATACAGATACCTCCCACAGACCTAAGGAGCGATTTTTATTTTCAAAAATATTAATTTATTATTATTATTTTTATGATTTAATTACGTCATTTAACTCCAAGTAGGAAAAATATAGGAAAATAACCATATATGCTATATATTGACCAATAAATGCTATAATTTTTGTCCAATGCAACCAAGACTTGATTCTTTTTGCAATTTATTGCAGATCACAACATCTATATTTGTTGATATATTTTTATAAGTATACTGCTTATACAAATAAGCTATCTAAGGTAGTATAAATGCTATTTGAGTATTATTTTAAATTGCTGGTTATTTTAATAAATAATTTCATTATTTAAGTTTAATGGATAATTTACGATAAATAATTGTTTTCTATTAATGTTGAAAATTTCAGCTCGTAATATCTTCCGCAAGTATGAAAACCCAGGGGGAGGGGGGTAATAACACCTTTTTTGGTATGTAAAAATATTCGAAATTATATTTTTTAATTAGATAAAAGTATTTTAGCCACCGAGTAATAAACTTAGGGTCATACGTTTTATAGTTCAACCAAAAAATCTTTAATTTCTTTGAAAAAAATTGGAATACTCCCGTACGAAGGCTTAAACGTCGGCACCATTAATTTATTATCAACTTTTGTTCACAAAACATTTTAAAAGTCAATCGTGATTATTTTTTTATGGAATGTTTTCTTTATTGTAAGATTATACCCGAAGAATATATTGCATGTACCTCCTTACATCTATACAGTAACTAAAATATATGCATTATTAAACAGACACATTTTAAATTGTGTTCATACAAATGATCCAACATACATTTTTTAAATTTTGTTAATAAATAAAATTATATATTTTCGACTACTACTACGCAAGAAAGAGTAAAAAATCATTAACGTTAATTTAAAATAAATATACTCAATTCATAAAGACAGTCAAAGTCACATTTATTAAAAATCAACTATTTAATATTGACGCTAAAAAATCATCTGATTCAAATTGAAGTTAAAGAAATCTTATAACTATTGTTTTTTTAATTAATTAAAATAATTTTATTCAACTTATTAAACAATCGGAATATACTTATTTTCGGCATCACTATCGCGACTGTGCTTCTTTTCGGCATCAACATCACGACTAAACTTCTTTTCGGCATCACTATCGCGACTGTGCTTCTTTTCGGCATCACTATCGCGACTGTGCTTCTTTTCGGCATCACTATCGCGACTGTGCTTCTTTTCGGCATCAGTATCGCGCACGAGGTTCAAAGAGTATCTAAGATATAACCTTTTTATTTCTTTACTCATTACCTTCTTGTCCAGTATTGTTTCGCTTTTGATTGATCATTTTATCGTTGAATTACATCGAATTTACAGTAATTTTCTTATTATAGTACTTCATGATATAGTTCACATATCATAAAATAATCATCAAAAAACCTTTCAGTGAAGTATCTATTGTTTTAAATTGGTTGCCACATTAATACAGTATAATGAATGAATCAAAGGCTGAGTAAAATTTAGGATGGGGGCCCCCTGCATTTCATGCGAATTTCTGGCTAAAAATATATATTATGTTGAAATCTATATTCTTAATCAGAGGTAATTCTTAAAATAATTTTCATAAACGTTAAACGTGTTATACCTAAAACAAAGTTATATACATGATAGGAAAAATTGTATCTTAGCAGACGAGAAAAAAATACACATTTGTCGCGACCTATTTACTAAATAGACAATATAGTAACAATCTAGATAATGTAATATTTTTATCCACTGTGATTGGATTATATCAAAACAAATTATGAATAATTTTAAATCAAATTATTTATAATATCTACCGAATTAAAAAACCGTATTTTTTATTGCTGCAAGTTATGTATTTCATTGAGCATGTCATCAAATGTCTGAAACAGAACACGATTAAATTTTACAAAAAATCTAGGTTAGTGAATTATATTTCTTTATCATGTGAATTGTTATGGAATTATTTAACTTTTTATTGAATGTAAATTTTGTTGCATAAATAAATTTTAGGAACGACACTTTCGTCACGTGAAACAGGAGAAAACGTGAAACGCTTTTTTTTGCTTCAGCGGGGTTATGAAAAATTTTGGAATCATCGGATTATCAATATTATAAGAAAAATAATAGTAATAATACTTTACAGGTAAATCATAAAAACATAATTAAAAAATAAGTTGATAATTACGTATTGTGTATTGGTCTGACAATTGCATATTATATTCAATTATTACTATACAGTGTCCAAAAAGTGTCCAATCAACGGTGTTAAAACAGACAACAAAAGTCAACAAACCAAACGAAATAAAATAACAACTAAAAACAGTAGCTTCCACATTTATTGAAATTTATTTTACCCCCAAAAAAAGGGGGGCAAAATGTACACATTATTGTAAGGGTACAGGTAAATACACATGCAAATAATGTCAATAATAGTGTCAGCTTCGTGAGAGTGAGTGACAGTGTGATTATCATATTACATATTATAACATTCTAGGGATAGATAAAAAGAGAGCCTGCATCCCGCTAAACACAAGACAAAGGAGGCCAAGACTAAGTAGTGTACAGCGATCGATCGATACCGATCAGTTGAGACTAGCGACCGACTTCTCGGCCGCCTCAGCCAGTCCCGCCGCGGAGAGGATGGGCAGCCCACTCGTCTCCAGGATCCCGGTGGCCTCGTGGACATTGGTCCCCTCCAGGCGGACAATGAGCGGGATCTTGAGCTCGATGCTGCGGCAGGCGTCAGTGATGCCGCGGGCAATGGTGGCACAGTTGACGATGCCGCCGAAGATGTTGACCAGGATGCACCGGACCGAGGGATCCGAGGTGAGGATGCGGAAGGCGTGGAACACCTGCGAGTTGGAACACATGGGTTAATGCGGGTTTGAGTTGTCGATAGAGGCATATATTATGAACCTATGCTAGACGCATAGATTGAGGTATATAGGTGTCTACTAGGTAAGGAGCCGCTAATTTCATAGTTGTATTTAGAAAGACGATGAGATATTATATAGTAACAAATCAATACATTTATCGAATATACGGATTTGTACAATCACTTTACTGTGATTGTAGTATATAATATGTTCTACTATGTTTCCATGACAACTATGTTGCCGATATCAGGGCAAAGTATACCTATCTGGTCTATTATATATTATGATGAAAAGCACTCAATTTCAAAATTAACCCAATTTTTGGCTACAAACCTGAAATTGCAACCATAGAAACGTAAATTGCATAATTTTAACTAGTTTTGTTTTCTTTAGTTATTCATTACATTATGTCAGTTGTCATTAACATCTTTTTATTATATCAATCTAGTTTCAAATGAATAGAAAATTTATATTACCTCAATTAGAATACAAATTAATGTTCAAGCTAATGAAAACGTTAGTAAGCCCAAAGGAGTCAGGTGGGCGAAGTCCCCAACATTTGTAAAACAAATTGACATACAATAATTATAAAATTTTATAATTATTATAAATCAACACTACTTTTGACGTTTATCTGTCAATAGTAGCCTAAGCCTAAGCTTTTAGCAAATGAATCCCAAGTTATGAGCTTTTTATGCGATCAAATTTTATCCCATCAAGTTTTTACATCAAGTTTCTCTTTATTGCATTAATCAATGCTAGCAGTAGTTATTACTAATCGAAACATAAATTAGATATATCGATAGGATCGCATTGAATATCTTTGAATTTAAATAAAGAAACAGAATGGTTCGAAACGCCTAGAATACATTTAGCATCAACAATATCCTTCTATAGAATCAAAGTATGATTCCACAAACGGGATAACCCCCCCCCTCGCTTAGATTTTTTTGCAATTTTGAACGAATCTCAAGAATAATCAAAATAGCGGAAGATCCACAGCTTTGTAATTAATCTCTAGGGTGTCTGTCTGTATCGGTTCCGCACAACACAGTGCAACAATTACCTGCTCCTCGGACACATTGCCGCCCACATCGAGGAAGTTGGCCGGCTCCCCGCCGTACAGCTTGATAATGTCCATCGTGGCCATGGCCAGGCCCGCCCCATTCACCATACAGCCGATGTTCCCGGTCATGCCGATGTAGTTGAGGTCGTGACGACTGGCATCCACCTCGCGCTGGTCCGACTCGCCGGTGGCGTCCAGCTGGAAGATCGCCTTCTGCCGGAAGGCGGCGGCGTCGTCGAAGTTGAGCTTGGCGTCGAAGGAGACGACGCGGCCGTCCGGGGTCTCGCCGAACGGGTTGATCTCGATCTGGGTGCAATCCACCTTCACGGGGGGATAGAGTAGAAGAATAAGATTGAACCTGCTGTTATACCTGCAACTGGTAGGGCCAATATTTCTTAATATTCAAATATATTTAATCGCATCATATTACTTGAACGTTTGCAGTAGAAGTAGTATAGGTAGAAAAATAACAAAATATCATCACGAAAAATAATAATAATGAACTTTTTTTATCTAAAAAATAATAACGTAACAAAATTGTCAACAATACAGATCAAAGTTATATTTTCACTTGTTAGCACTCTGACAAATCATAACAAACTCAACGAAATATTACACATTAATAAATGTTATTAAATAAAAATATGAAAACGTTTTAATTAACCAATATCGAAATTCTAGATTAAAAAAATAACAAACTGCATTTTTAGAATATATTTAAAACCGACCGGTAGTTTTCAGATTTAGTATTATAATTTATGCATATATACGAAAAATCTTTATTCCAAATTAGTACCCTCTTTTTCACTATGGAAAATAAATGTTCGAAAAAGTAGTAAGCAACAGTTCCCGGTGATCTAGTCATACATTCCACCAGACTGTCTTTTTGCTAAAACGTTCTAAGTAAAGGATTTTAGAAAATTTGAGACGGGAGAATCATTTTTTTATAACATTACCAAATATCCATGAAGCGCTACAGTAACAAATGAGGAAGAACAACAGACTACAACAACCCACCTTGGCGAAGAGCTGATAGAGCCGCTGTATCTGGCGGGCAGCCTCCGTCTTCCGCTCTCCCTCAAACTCGAGGAACGTCGCCATCTCACTGGCCTGCTGCTCCGTGACTCCGGTGGCGATGTCCACCGGCAGTGTGAGGATGGCATTGGGCGACTTGGCGGCCAACTCCTCGATGTCCATACCGCCCTGGGGACTGCCGACCAGGGCGGGGCCGCCCACCCCCCGGTCCATCACGATGGCCAGGTAGGTCTCGCGCTTGATGTCCAGTGCCTCGGCAATCATTACCTGGGGAGGGGTGTTGTTGTGGAGATGACATTTATGAATTATAACGAGACATTTCAAAATTATAACAAAGGAGCCTCACATCAGAGACGAGGACACCTTCCTTGGCCGTCTGTTTAGTGACCAGTCGGTGGCCCAACATCTGCTTCACAAGGTTGGGCACTTGTTCCGGCTTCTTGGTGAGATGGACGCCGCCCTTGAATCCATTGGAGAAGACACCCTTGCCCCGTCCGCCCGCCAGGATCTGCGCCTTGATCACGTACTCACGCATCTTGACGTGAACACAGGGAGGGAGCAATGATTTGTGAGTAGTAAGAGGATAATGGATTTTACTCTCCCACAGCAAGATGGGGGGATCTATGAAATCCAACATATTTTTTTTACTACTTTTATGTTAAGAATTCTAACCACTTTTGGATATTGTAGACTGTTTTGAGTGTTAAATGATATCCAAAAACTGAATATTAGTAATTGCACTAGGCGATAATAATGGTACAAAATATATACTGGACAAAAGAAAATAACCTATTTAATTAAGGGAAAACCCACAATTGAAATTAAATTATTTCATATATATATAATACATGTAAATATAATATAGAATATTTCAAACGATATCTGTGACATTATATCACATTAAAGTAAATGTGGGGAAAGGAGAATACAAATGATACTAGGTTAATAGTAATTATACAATAAATTAATGCATTACAAAAGTAACGAAAAAATCTGAAAAAAAGGATAAACATAACTTACTTAATCGAAAAATTAATTACCAAAAATGTAATATATTTAAATAGCTTTCTTTTAATAATGGTTTTGATATTTAACAAAGAATGTATAGCATGAATAGATATTTTTTAAACAATGTCAATAGTTTGTATGAATTAATAGCCACGAATGAACCAAATTAATCGAATAATCAATTCTACATTTTTTAATTTAATCATTTCAATTGTAATTGTTTAAATTATTCTCATTTAATATCATTTGATCTCGATGTAATGATTGCCTTTAGCACAATTTTCATAAACATATAATCAAACTACTGATAAGTAGGATTGTATAAATATATATAATTAAAATAGAGTAAAAGTTAATTTAATGAAACACTTGAATGAACCACCTCCATTTATTATCACAGTGAGATGACAGTGAGATGTAGATAACAGAGAGCTGCTAATCATGCGTTAGACGACAAAATAATCAATGTTAGTAGTTCTGTGTACAAGCTTGTGGTAATTAAAAGCAGCCATGACATATATACTATATATCAATTTTTCGATATCTCATATTGAGTTAACTGTGTTAATACACTAATAGTGGAATCATAGACATTATAATATATATAGACATATTCGTTCGATATTATAATATTTGCTCTGTTTTCTTGCCAATTCTGTTAACTATAATTCGGGTATACCTAAAAGTTTAAAATAATTAAAAAGTGATAAGCTAAAATATTTTGAACCTTATATAATTTTATCGAAAATGTGTGTACCTCAATAAAAGTAAATTTAAAAGTAACAAAAATATTGTCTGCAGGATAAGGAATGTTATTACATAAAACATTAGAATACATTTAAGGAATATAATACGTTCCATTTTTTAAAAAATTTTTGCTGCTTTTATTAAGATGTTTATTAATAATTGATATCGATACACATGCCATTTAAACCGAAACAGTAAAACCTAATTACAAAGAAACATAACTCGTAAGCACAACTAAAATAGTCAATAACACGACAACAACAAAAATTAATAACAAAACAAACATTATGCATGTGTTATATTTTTGGTGTTTAAATGCCAAAATGACATATACGATTTATATATTTATATTTAGACAGATGAGCAATTACATAATTAACAGAGCTATGAAATACAACTATTTAATCTACTTAAATATCAAGATATGACTAAGTACTACTAAATTCAAAATATGTAAATTTTGATAAAAGCAACGCCATGTGTCTAATCGAAAATACGCTAATAAAATTCTAACAAAATGACTCACTTTAAATTCACTAAATACCACGTTAGCTTGTTCTTCTGTGTTCGCCATTCGGAATTGTTGGACATTGATTCCGTTATCTGCCATAAGACGCTTACTTTGGAACTCCTGAAGGTTGAGCCATCGAACTGGTGTTTTCTGACAACCACGAACCAGAGACTTTAGTAACGAGGACGACCGCTGCATTGTGTACCTATAACATAAGGCAAACATGGAAATAAATACACATGGATCAATTTATAAACAATGTTAACACTTAAACTAATATTCATATTATAGAATATTATTAAATCATAGTTTAGAAGAATATTTATGTTTAGATGCAGCTATAAAAATATTAATAGAAATCGTTTTTCCAGAAATAACTAGATATAAATTAAATTATAAAATATTTGTCTTGGTTAAAAAGCCAAGTATTTAAACTTACAGGATAATAAAAAATCACAAACAAAGTTAGTTTATATTAGCTGTACTAAATGGTAATATACTGGTGATATAATGATTACATACTTACCATTATTATTGTGATTTATTGGAAAATAAGTTGTTATTGATGAATGGACTGCCAAATTACTGTGATAATGACAATGAAACATAAACTTAGGTTTTATTTTAACTTGCATTTTAAATAAAGCTATCAATTCGATCTACTTAGTTTTAAGTGTATTTGATTATATATTTTTTCAATAATTATCTTTTAAAGTAAATATAATATTTATTTATAGTGACTGAAAAAATTTGATTATAGATATTTTAGAGTTTACATTTATACTGTTAGGAGTGTACTGGAAAAAAAGTTAATGCCTGGAGGTAACTATCCTATAATAAATGATTACACATAATATTATGACAGTAGATTAGAAACTTCTGAGAAGTAAACAATATCAGCAGGACTAGGAAGTGTTCAAACTAAATATATATTGCAATAAATGAAACAATATATGGATGATTGTACTATTGTTAAAAAGAAAAAAACCATCATTTTGTTTAAAGATTAAATACTTATAAAAAATGATAAAATGAGGATATTTGCAGAATTAAATCACAATTGACAAAATGGTTAATGTCCATTGAACAAGGAACCCATTTGATGCTCCCCTTCTTGCATCCACCAGTACTAACTCATAGGAGAAAAATGGTTCAATAACATAATTAACAAAAAATTACTAACATACAAAATTTGATAAGAAAATAGTAATAGCACTGTGTTTGTTTTATGTAATGTGTGACATATTTAGGTAGCTAAATAAATAAAGTTTTATATAAACAATAATGTTTAATTTTTTAATCTAAATTCCTTTTATTTCAAAAATATCTACAAAATCAGTTAAAAAATGTTTAGCATATAAATTGTTTGTCAAAAAGTGGTTAAGCAGCGCCATAGTTCTAAAATCAGTTTTATTTAAACTAAAAAGTTTTCTTTGTTAAAATTTCCTTGGTTATAAAATGATAATTTTTATAATTATAATTACATTTTAATAAAGTATAATTTAATTAAAATGGGGATTTGATACTAAGAGAAAACATCCATATAAGAGAAATGTCAACATAATGCATTTTTCTAATTTATATGCATTGTACCTTTGTTATGTATTATTCCTTTGTTTGTATTTCTTTAATAATTATTTGTACTGTAATAACATAATTTAACAATTTACATGTAGTATTAATTATATAATATAATCATTTTTGAATTTAGATTTTTATAATATTACAAATATACCAATGTTAATTTCTTTGTTGTGATTATAAACAATATATTCTTTTCTGAGTTGCATTCTAATATAATACACATATTATAAAAATACCACTATCTATTATTTTCACCCTTTTTCTCATTATCTCTTTATCCAGGACATGTATCCTGCATTTTCTGATAATTTGAGAAGAACTACATTATGTCTGTTGTGACAACATAATAATGTCTAGCTGCAAGGGCACAATAACCATGAAGGCAGTACACATACAACCCAATCGACAATATTACTCAGTTCATATGAATTAATTCATGTGTATAAGTGTCCAGGACAGTGAAGTCTCTATATTGGGAAGTATTGGAATCTGTAACACTATCTGCACTCTAATTCATCAATTTGATGTAAATATTTTCAAATAAATTTATGTATAATTTATTCTGTTGATATACTGAAATTGTATAATTATTTCATTGGGTAAAGAATATTATTTTAAAGGTTTGCAGAAAGCATATAAATCAAATAGATTATTTAAAAACATTTTTAAGATACAATGTACTTCATATATTCTTTACATATGTAAAATGTGACATGTGTTATTTGATTAATTATATAGGGCCTACATGAATTTTATTTAAATGTGTTATAAGTTGCATAATTTATTCACTGGAGAAGTATGTAATATTTTTAAATATAATTATATATTATATATATATATAGCAAAGCCAAAGCCACAAAAAAAATTAATGATAAGTATTTCTTATTCATAATAAAATTAAAATATGTAAGGTATACAATAATTTACTATTATTTTTTATATAACCTATAATTATAATAATAAAATTAAGTTATAAAAAATTAAGTACTGAGTTATGAATAACATAAAAATAATATATATATATATATTATTTATATATATAAGATATTCTTAATTCTAATAAAAGTTTAATACAAAAATGTTAAATTAATTTTTTTTAATGAAAAATAATTTTAAATGTTTAACAAATACATTTGTTTTAGTACAAAGTCAAGTGTAAAAAATAATTATATAAAAAGTTATAATAGTTACATTACTAATATCAGGAAGTTATATATGACATACATATTAGGCATTAGAGTAGACAGAGCACAAATGATGTCTTGTTTACCAGTTTTGTTATCCTAAAATTATGTACCCTGTACCTATAGTATATGCATGTTGGCCAGTTAGGGACCTAACAAAGTTCGGGACTGGGCCAACCAGTTAGGGACTTTTTCAAGGTCACGAACTTCGAGAGGTCCCTAACTGGTCGATCTAGTTGGCAACCAGTTAGGGACCTTTCAAAGTTCGGGACTTTACTAATGGAAAGTAACCACATTTAAATAACATTGATTCTAAGCATCATCTAGATACATTTAAACTGTATGCTATAAAAAACATCAACTACATGAGATATATACGAAAAAGTCCCCAACTGGTCAGCCCAGTTAGGGACCTAGTAATATTGTGCAATGAACAGTTCCAAGATTATTTGCGGACTTATTCAATCCTATTCAAGTTATGTGCAAATACTGGTTCTCAACGGGTCGACTAAGTCTCTAACTTTGAGAAGACCCTAACTGGTCAATCTAGTTGGTGACCAGTTAGGGACCTTTCAAAGTTTGGGACTTTACTATTATGGAAAGTAACCACATTTAAATAACATCGATTCTAAGCATCATTTAGATACATTTAAACTGTATACTATGAAAAACATTGTTGACTTTGACTTTTTGACCAAAAACTACTTCATATGGAGTATGTTTGATAGCCCTTTGCTTGGTTGTATTCAGATTGACTAAAATAATTGTAAATTTTAAATACATGCAGATATTCATTATAACAAAATAACCCTATATAATTAAAAGGTTAATATTTTACAGATACCTATTTTAAAATAAATTTATTCTAGATTTTATTTATTCATCAAGGTTACATTACTAATTACAAAATGAGAATATTAAAAATGTCTACACTTATTTCTGTGGTAATTTGAACATTAATTTTTTTTATTAACTATTATACACCAAAAAGATTTCCTAACCACTGGCACTACGTACTTACATTGAATTTTAGGTAGCAATTTAGTCCATTTTTGGTTGGGCGATTCTGCTCTCATACTGCCATACTGGCAAGCATTCATTTAACTGTATGGTTACCCTTTTCTACTAGTCCTTGGGTTTGAGGATGTCATGGTCTACCAGTAATGATCCCATTCTCTCCTGGCCACTCAGCCAGCCATTGAATCTTAAAATTGATGTTATTTAAATGTAGTTACTTTCTGTAATAGTGAAGTCCTGAACTTTGAAAGATAAAATAATTATTACCATAAGTAAAATAATATTTTATTTTATATTTCATAAATTATATGTTATATTTAATACTATTTTTATATATTATACACATTTTTGTTAGTATTACTAATATTATAAAATACACATAATTAATAATAATAAACTACATTCATCAATTTTTATACATTAATATTTTACAACATGGTCATAATCATTAAATATTTAATAATTTTTTTTAAAGAATTTATTTATTTATATTTTATTTTATTATTAATTAAGAAAATAATAAACTCATTAAATGGTTAAATAAGTATCAGGGTTCCCATGGGTCAGGGAATTTATAAATTAATCAAAATGTTGGAATAAATAAATATTTCTGGAAAATTTCATGAAAAGTCAGGGAGTTCTTTAGACGAATTTTCTATTTTAGAGTAAAAGTATCTTCTTTTATATACCATTTATTTCATAAAGTAAAACTTTTCACTAATTGCTGTATAATTATATATTTTTAATTTATGTTTATATACCTGCTGTATATCTATATTATTGTATTTTGTAAAGATCTTAATTTTTTTAATAAATTAATTTGTTAGTTATGTTATAAATAAAACTTTCATTTAATATTCTACTAATCTATCTTTTTTTTCACAAATTGAATTATTAAAAAAAGTTAGAGAAAAGTCACAGAAATTGATCTTAGATAAACTGTGGGAACCCTGATTAATAGGTAGTATTTTTTAGTTTTCATTTTATAAGTTTGTATATATTTCATTATTTTTGGTATACTATAGTTCTTTACTGAAGATTTAACCACAGGTTAACTGCATATTCAAACTCTGATTTAATTTTTAAATTAAACTGCTAATTCAAATAGAAATTCAATCACTAATTCAAGTAATTAAATTCAACCATTAATTAAACTACTGATTTAAGTTATTAAATTTTACTTCTAATTAAACATGTACAAATTCAACTTTAGATTCAACTGTATATTCAACTGCCAATTGGTATTGAAATCAGAAGTTACATTTATATTTGAATTTTTAGTTACATTTGACATTAAATCTGCATTTGAGTTAATAGTTGTATCTGCAATTAAACTAGCCGTATAAATGGCAGGTAAATTTGAATTAGCAGTTTAATATGTAGCTGAATTTACATTTTAATTAGTTGTTAAATCTGCAACTGACTCTACAATCTGAATCAATTAAATGAATACAAAGTGCTAGAGAAATATGGGAATAGTTAATTTTTAATATTTATCTCAATTTATTTAAGAAGACAATGATTTATTATTTAAATCAAATTTAGCAATTAAATTAAAATTGTAATATAATAAAGTAAACACAGCCTAAATAATAATATATATAAACCCAAATTTATATGAAATATTACATACTTACTATGGTAATCATTTGTTTAATTTTTTATAGTTCTTTAAATTAATCAATAATATATGTACAACAAACATTTTTCAGGATTAAACATAGTCAACAATTATAAATTGACAATTAGTATTCTTATATTTATATAAATGGATATCTTACACTTTTTGAAACAATTTATGATTATTTGTCACTTCAATATCTACCTACATGTTGTCTTTTTTTATCAAAATATTTAAATAGTATATTTAATTTATAATAACTACCCTTCAATATAGTTTTGTAAATATATACCTATATATATATATATAGGATGCCCATTATAAACCAGCACAATTTATAACAACATTATATTACAAATTATTACATATTTTAAACAGTACTATATATAATATGATTAATGATAGGTTGATACAAATAGATAAATAAGTAATGACACTGACATTCATTTGATAATTTACATTGCAGTTAAATAACAAGTTATCCATTTTTAATGGTAGTTAATAATTTTATTCAAATATGAACTACTAATGTGGGCCTCACTAATTGTTTTAAGCTTTTGTCAACTTTTTTAGCAAGATTACTAAAACCCAAATTGTTTTATTGTTTGTCCATTATTTTTCTGAGTCCTGGAAGAATATTTGGTTCTGTGATGAGGTTCAGTTCAGTCTCTGCACCATTGAATTTACAAAATGACTAGTTATACCATTATGTCAGACTCAAACTGATATTTTCGCTGATCTTGTGATACAAGTGGATCAGCTATGTAGTGTATGCAAGGTACTATATGGAAGTATCTTGACAATGGTAAGTCAGAATTCCAATTTATCAAAGGATATGCTAATGTTCAGGAAGACATATCATAAGAAAAATAAGACTGTTCAGGAGCAGGTCTACGTAAATGAAATGTGTTCAATAATGTTAAATGACATTGGACAAGATGAAGCAGCACTTAGCAAATATTATTAATTTCATTAAAAAAAGTTGATAAATCAGCAGGATAGTTATTCCATATATTAAATATTAAAGAAACCAGAACTCATATATACAGTAAAAACTCAGATCATACTTATACTGTTATACATACTTATACTTATATATGTATAATAGCCAGAAAGAAAATTGTACTTTCATATATAAATTAATTCAAATATTTAGAATAAACAAAATCAAGATAGGTATGGGTAAACAAAATATGTTGCATCTAGTCAATACCTAGTCTAAGAAAGATTGAATCCTTCCCAGTTCACTTAAATTTGGAATTTTAAACTCTGCTATCTTTAGTCATAACATATAGATCTAAGACTTGGACCAAAAAAATATCATCAAAAATAACTTAAATACTTTAACAATACTATATAAAATAAGACCTATATTACTATGAGAAACAGTACTTCGGAAACCATAGTAAGCATTCAATTGATAAGTAAACCAATTTTTTACTCAAATGGATAATATAAAACATTATCAGGTATAATAACAGGGAAGGTTTTCTTAGACTGAGAATATAGATTGGTAGATGTATTAGATAGATGTATTAACAATTAAACCTCTTCATAAACATCTAATTAAAAGTATTGATTTAGTCCTTTCATTTATTGATATTGAAAAAATAATTTTAGTCATTTATTTAAATTCAACTCTTACAAGTCTTACAAAAAGTGAACTAACTCAAAAACACATTTATATATTTTAAAATTAATATCCATTTATTTTTATAAAATTTATTATTAATATATAGATATATTTTAATAATAAATTTTATAAAAATAAATGGATATTAATAAAAAAATGCTAATATAAATAACAATTTAAAAACATTATAAACTGAAATACTTAAATATCACATACATGCCACTAACTTACATGGTAAATTCAAGGTTTATATATATTGTATTTAACAGAATTTATATAATTTTATTTATATAAACTTGGCTTCTATTGTATTTCTATTAATTCTATGTAATTCTATTGTATTCTATCATATGTATTTTCCTAAGAATATAACAGAAACAATATTTTTTTACATTAAATGATAATCAATCTTTTTTAATTAGACATACTAAATAGCATTATGTATTACCATAATCATTCTTAATTAAATAATCTATAACTAACTTCATACAGTAATTAATTATTTATATGGTTCATTAATAAATATTGAATATCCTAAATTATTAAATAAATTATTCATGCTAATAAATAATTTTCTAAATGTAATCTATTAAAATCAATTTAATTTCCATTGCATTCATGTTGCAGTACTTTTTCTTTTCTTTATGAAATAAATTATTTATCTCAGTGGCAGTGATCATTTAATTATTTTGAGGTTAAATAATTTTTTATAAGTTATCAGTTTTAATTTATATATTATATCATTTAAGTTTAATCTATGCACCTAAATTAATTCATTTCTTAAATACAATAAGTATTTATTTTATACTATACATTTTTTCAACTTTTTATTAAATATATTAAATTTTATCTAGATCTAATTAATAGTAGATTGTATCAATTCACTCAGAAAAAATTAAATGCATTTCAAAGTTAATTAAGTTTAAAAGTTTAAATTTATTAATATATAGTTATTATGCACTTTTGATTAATCTACAATTTATTTAAAAAAAGGAAGTATCTCATTCATGTTTTATTAATAGTTAATTGCCACTTTTTATTTTGAAAAGTAATATTTCAACTAGAATATAATTTTATAAGAATGTACACTGTTCACGTATATACACAAATATGTGTAATCTATATCCATTTCTAAGTAGAACAATATTTCATATTTTCTTTGTATGTAAAGTCTGTTGTAAGTCAAGTGCAGTGAATGTCTTATTTATAAATAATTGTAAAACCTTCAAATAGATCAAATGCTCAAGAAGTAATTTGCACTATTTATACAACATGCAAATTTGTATGTTTCAATATTTGTAAATGATGCAAGCTGTGCCATATATAAATAGTTATAATAATTAATTAATGAGTTGTACATTATAAGTCATTTGGTAATTTATAATTGAAAATTTTCTATTGATATATTGCATAGCCATATTTTTAAAGATTTACTAATTAATGTGTTTTATATTTATAAATGGTTATGCCATCTTCAAATTGATCAAATGTGCAAGTGGAGGTAATTTGTGCCACTCATTTAATAAATCATACATAATTATAACTTAAACCAATGACAAAAAGAATTAGCTAGTTTATAGTATTATAAATAAGGCATTTGGTAATTATTTTTTTAATATTATGCTGATAGATTATATATGCATATATTTATAGATAATTTTGAATTATTTATATATTTATTAAAAGCATAGTTTAATTTATAAATTGTTGCACGATCTTCAAATTGATAAAAATATTAAGTTGTATATTACCAATTTCAAAACATTTAGTGTCCTTTTTAAAAAACAAATAAAACTAATACATTTTATATTTAGAAATAGTATATTAAAATGTTTTTCAAAGATATCGCAAAATGTATATATATATACTTTATTATGTGTCTAGTAATATTTTATAGGTTTCCTCTATTGATTCAAATAGATTTTCTTTCAAACTATATTTTTCTATTGTTCTTTTTAACATTTAAAGCTGGCGGTTCAATTCATGTGCGTGTGAGAAGCATGTTCTACAAATATATCGAAGTAGACCAGCCTGGCTCGTAAAAATCTTTCTGGCACCTTGACAGTTTTTTTATTATTCAGTCTGCATTGTTTCTCGTCATTGACAGTTCTAACAATTGTTTATTAACTACATGTTTTAATATAGTGGTTAGAAGGAGTTTGTTTTCAATTAGCCGTTTTTCCTTCAGCTCACACTTTTCAGAGTCACATTGGTGGCAGCAGTGAGATATCTAAGAAAAGGCTGTCAGCTAAGTGATAGAAAAACTAAAAATCTAATTATATATTGCATATATTTCTATAAAAAGTCTAAAAATAAACTATATACATATATTTCCATTATGTGTTGTAATGTGCATTTTTTCACAAACATTAATGGTTTCAGTATATTCGAAAATACGCCTTATTCATTAATTTTATTTAACTGTTGTTCATATTAACAATTTCATTTTCGCTATGTTTCTATCTATATACTTTTTGTTAGAAATTATTTAGTTTTAAATGCACTTAATATTAATGCTGATGACTCACATAAATATTCATGTATTTAAAACACATGATTTCAATATCTCGAAGATAACATAATATACTACATGAAATAATTTTTCAAATAGTATTGCTTTTGTACACATATTTGTATATTATGCTCCATGTTATCCGTCCTATTCACAGTATGGCTCTTTCTCTTGACGACCGTCTGTTGGGGGAAAAGGTACACAACTACTGCAGCAGTAGTGAGGACGAGGGAGGCAGTGACGATGACGACTGTGGCGCTGGACTCAGTGATACGGAGGAGTGTGGGAGGGGGAAGGCTTCAGCTCAAATGGAGCCGGAAGAGGTGGAGGAGCCAATCCCGAGGGGCTATACAACTGCTCCTGGACAGTGCCTTAATGTGAGCTAGGTTGAGTTGCTCATGAAACAGTTGAATAAACTATGACAGCATTTTGACATTATTTTTAACATAACTTGGAGAATAAAATGTCAATGATGGAGACAGAATATTTAATTTCACTATAGATATATCATGTTATGTATTAAATTTCTTGATATAAGTGAATTATTATAATATAATCAGGCAAGTATGGTAAATTATATGTTGTAAAAGATAATTTAATATTATTAAACTAAATAGAGGTTCACAAATCATGCGAAATATGTAAATATATATATTTTTAATTATAACTAAAGTTAAATATTATTTGTTATAAATAAGCTTATCACAACATCCCCTAGAAACTAATGATTAAAAAATACCAATATAATCGAAAACATTCATTTAGTCGGTATTGGAAGCATAGACCCATTCGACCCATATATATATTTTTTTATTTATTACAGGGTTGCCACTTCAAGCTTAAAAGCGGGAATGTTGGACCTTTGGTTTCCCGCACGGGAATTAGCGGGAATTTCAATGCCCAAGCGGGAATTAGCGGGAATTCCTGAGGTCTTTATTTTTTTGCATATTTTTTGCTTATAATATAATCGTAAGTATATACACTAACGAGCAAAAGTTTTGCGTACAAAATTCTATTAGCTTTTAATAGTAAGTTGTACGCATCAGCTGTATAGGCACCAATAAGTAATCATTTACTATAAATAAATTATCATCAGACAATACGCCTATAAAATAGATGCATTCTGATTGGTTGTTGCTAAACAGCGTAACAGGTGTATAATTATATTATGCTTGTGTTCGTTAGTGTATGTTAGTTGTCTGCCTCTCACTGCCGAGTACATTGCATGAATGCAGTTTGTAGTATCGATTCATTTATTAAAGTCTACTCATCACAATCCTATTTCTATCTGT
>JAUZND010090318.1:0-15226 GCA_034780555.1 Coelogynopora nodosa
GGGGGGTAGGTGGGGGATAAAGGGGGGGGTCCATGACTCATAAATCTATTTATAACTGCGGCATAATCGACCCTTCCTATACTACTCTCATGTATACATAACTAACATAAAATAGTACCTCATGTATACATAACTAACATAAAATATTACATCTGAACATTGATTTAACATTTTAACAGTTATTCTTAGCGGAATGAATAGCTTTCCATAAGTCCATCAATATTCAATGTTTTAAATAATTTCGTTTATAATAATACATTAGATATTTATTCATCAAATGAAGTTAAAAGCATGCGAACTGATACTGTTTCGCTGATACTGATTCTATTTTTTTTTTATTATATTGAGAGCTATTAATAATAATTAATGTAACTTATGTAATTAGAGTACACTTAGTGTTATAGGTTTGTGATTATATTGCAATCGATTTCATCGACGGTGCATTTTTGTAAGCTCTACTTTTTCATCAAATCCTACTATATTGCGATTCGTTTTCGCCATTAGCTAATAATTAAATTATTTCACTTTAGATATGGAAATTATGAATGACACAACTGTACTAGCCCTTTAAATGTAACTGCAAACCATTGTATTTCATTAATCTAATTACTTGAAATAGGAATGTATTATGCAAAAATTCCATTCACTTCCGATGTAAATTTACTATTCATACTTCTGATTTAGCTATTTTAAAAAACCAACCAGCGCAAGCAAGCTCTTCTACTGAAAACGGATAAAGAAGACCGTTTCTTCACGCAAAGGTTAGTTCTAAATAAGCGGCATGGAAGGCGTCAATTAATTCATCCTCAAAGCGAGCCTCATTCAGAGGAGTGAAAAGAAACACGCGCCGGATCGGTGGAAGAAAGAAACACGGGTCTGTTTGTTTTCCCCGGCCGGTACCCTCTGCTCCGACTAACTTCTTAGCGCTGAGGTGTTTGCCGCCTTGGTGCAGCAATTATCCACCGCTGAACCCCCTTTCACCGGGCGCTCCTTGGGCGACTGAAAAAGTTAATTGGGGGATATTCTCTCGGGGCTGTGGCGGAAATATCGCCTCCTATCTCCTTAACTTTTTCGAAGAGTGCCAGGATGTGCGATCGTTTTCTACGTCCCCATCCAGATTCCTGGGAATCTTATCAAAGAAATCGTGTCAGAGAAAAATGAAAATCTATAATAGGGAATTATGCAAGCTAGCAAAAGTACTCCGTCATTAATGCTTCTAGTTTTAATGTATATTCGAGGCGATACGATTAAAGTAAAACATAATTTTTGACCAATTTTATGGCTCCTGGACTATTATATTAATTGAAACCTTTTCATATATTATCAACATTTTATTAGATACAGTAAAAAAATGTTGCTGCATTTCATAAAAGAATTAGCCATTTACGCCACAATTATCTACTCTACCTTTTCGTTAGTTTTCTTTTTTGTCATATATTTAAATTTATTTCTTTTACAATCATCAAATACAAAATAACGTAATTCAGTAGATACAGAATCGAAAGTTGAAGAAATAGGTAAATGGGACAAAACTATCGTTAGATTAGACTATTACTTTTCGTGAAAAATGAAAATATCTTAACTTATTTCCAAAGATTGTTCTGTATTTCCATTTACCACATTCATTAATTACATCATGAATAATGTTATATTAATTTTACCTTATATGTTGCTTATCATTAAATAACAGTTATTTTTTATGTTTTTATTGGAACAGGAATGGCCGAGTGGTTAAGACGCTGGTTTGCGGATGCCGAGGGTGTTGTCTCGGAACAGGTTCGAGCCCGCTCTCGGACTCTCCTGTTCCTGGCTAGCAGCTGTGTTAGTCGAGTGCTTGCGACCCTTAATGGTTCGTGTTGCATGGAAAAGTTATAAAACGAAAAAGATAATTTTAAAAAATTCACTCGACCACGTCAGTTTGAGAAATATACGTTAAAAAATTGATCAAAATTTTTAAAAGTTTTGGTTAGCAAATGTGAAGGCGCTAAGTTGTTATATCCTTCAAAAATATACCCTTAAACGTATAGTATAGTTTCTCTCATTAAGCTATTAAACAAAGAGACTATTTTTATTGTGATTTTCATAATTATAAACATTAAAGTGCAATCGAGAAATTTCATAGTTTTGACCTTGGATATTTGCAGTTTATAACTTCAGTTCAAAGCAAATGTTGTGATTGAAAGATCATACTCCAAACATTTAGCTAAAACGAGTAAATCATTACGAAAATGCATTTTTTATCACAATGTTATTAAAAAAAATGTGATCATCGATGATTCGAGCATTGAAGTCATCTATATAATTGATTTATTGATTTTATATTGGTATTTTCTTGACTCGATATTCCAGGTTTTCGTATAATACTACTTTAATTATAAAATACTTTATTTTAGCTATTTTAGTTAAGCGGTGCTCTAGTTATTGCGACTTGCCTTTCATTGTTGTAGTTTCATAATTAGTATGAACACGTAGCATTTGTTCTGTTTCATCTGGACAACAGTTATACAGTCCCAGATGTCCCGAACGTTTTGACTATAAAATGTCTATGAAATATCCCAGAAAAATCTATGAAACATTTATAAAACATCTAATAATGTTTCATATAAAACTAACATTACAGAAAAAAATCTATAAATTATATTTTGTAGGAACATAAATTATACTAAACTTAAAAGAGAGAAAATTTAATTGATTAGTGGGCGTCAGTTGATTAGAAGGATCAATAATATGTATATATACATATATAAACATAACTACATAAAGTTATATATATATCCAAAATAAATGGCTGCAAATTAATTATGTTTTCCTTTTTAAAGCCGTTTCATTTTAGATCTTGTAATATCTTAATATTATTCCATCTTAATAGTCTAATTTAAAAAAATTATATTTTTTTAAAACGTCTATAAAATATTTATAAAAGCCCCTAAATTGATAATAAATCTCAACATTGTCTTAAGGACGTAATTATCTAAAAATTGGTTAAATATAAATGACACCAACAAAAATGATAAAAGACACATTATACAAAATTAAAACACAAATATATATCATAGATAATAAACTATACATATGTATGATAGGAAATATAAAATCCAAATAACTCCTAAATAATTCCTTTTAAAATAAATACTCTAAAATGTATTACTTCACAACATCACAACTTTTAAGAAATGGGCAAAACCGTTCTGAACAAACGTTTGACCAACGTCGCAAGAATCTTGTGTCTCATTTTAAATGACTTAAATGACCATAAGTAATATGTTGCCACTATAAAACACTTGAAATATAGATCTATCGTTTTTAACATATGTGCCTTCAAAACGTTATTTCGAAGGGTATTGTTTTAGGATTGGAGCGTTCTCTAACGCCCGCAAATATCTGGAACGATTCAACTTATTTTTTCACTATATTTCCTTTTATTAATTAAATGATAAATTTGAAGCATTATCGTATAAATTATCCCACGACACCTCTTTTGTAAACGTGACACCGTTTGCATTATATTTGATCATTTTAATACCTTGGAATTATTAATTGTCCCATAGACTTTGCAGAATTAATTAAAAAAACAGAACGCTCTTTTCTCTCACATCTGATTCTGCTTAAAAAGCCGTGAGTGAGTATAATATACTATTTAACGAAATCAAAAAAGAAGATGAACAATAAACAGATATGCGAGAATTGTCTACAAATTATGAGCAATTGCATAGGCTATACCCGCAACAAAAACGATCAAAGCATGAGATTACCAAAAATCAACAGGAGCACGCTCCATTAGAATAGTTGGTTCTAAGCTATTGAGACGCTGGAAATATAATGCTAACAGTAACACTATATAGAAATCTGGAAGACGATACGGCGGGATCAGGGAATGAATTCAAAAGTTTACGATGTTTACTGCCTGCTCCCCCCCCCCTCCATGGCTTCACGCTCTCTCAGAACAAGAGATGCGACCTTGATTTATAACCTAGCCGGGACCACGTTTTGCTCTGAGATAACTTCATCCAGTCATCCACAGAGCAGCTTACCTACTTGGTGGTAATTATCGCTGATCTTTGTTTTATAGTTCGATTCTATTCTGGGCATACACAAAAGAAAAGTTTTACTAGCACACTTAGATACTTTTTTTAACCCTAAAATCTCAATGAAAAGCGTATTGATTGGTAAATAGTAATTAGTGATATTTCCACTTTCTAACCCTCCCGTGACACTGGCTTCTTGCTCCAATCTGGTATAGGCTACTGATGATTCTTGATAAGAGTTAGTATTATTTTGAGAAAGTTCGATTAATGCCAAATAATATTTTAGGGAAATATTTCTAACATATTGATTAAAATCTGCCTGTAAAGTGAGTGCACTTTTTCAGTTTAGCCCCCCAGCTTAAATTTAGTAGCTAAATTCCCATATACAATATGTATGCTTAATTAAATTCTTATTGATATTGACTTAAAGAAATATAATGGAGGTATATTTTGAAAATGGTTAAATTATATTTTAAATATTTTAAACAGTTTTTAATCTCACTCTCTAGTATTGAATTATAACATATTTTAAACCTAAATTAAAATCGATATCTAATCCAGCTCAATTCAAGTTCACGATTTTTTATCGTCGAATCAACATATAAGAATATTGCCATATTTTCAAATATTTTAATCAATCAAACACTAAAACAAAATTAATTTTCGATTAAAGTGGCCATAATCTACAACTTAAAATATTTATTATTATTTGAAAAAAATATTATTATTAAAAATATTTTTTTATTATTCATTATTTTTTTATTACTAACACAATTTTACTTACATATAATTTTTTATAATATAATTATTATTCATTACTTATTATTTATTAATTAATTATTATTTATTTTTTATTATTTTAATATATTATCTTCTATTTATAATTTATTATTTAATACTTATTATTTATCATAAATAATTATTAATATATTATTATACATATCAGCCACCTATTTTTAATAATCATAAACCAACTATACATCATGATATTATAAACATCTTACAAGGTTAATGTCTTTACGATAAAATGAAATAACTTTGTTTGTCTAATGAAATACTATTATTAGTTAAATTAATTTGATCATTTAGATAAATATGTTTCTAATAATATAGGTAAATAACTTTTTTGTTTGGTTCAAGTTAAAAATACATTGTTTAATTGTTTGTGTTAATACGTATTTATTTATAATTATATTTGTTTTTAAGTGACATTATTGCCTACGGATCTCATTAATTTGATATATATATGCTATATTATTTATTTTTAAATAAAAAAATGATTCTTCAACAATAAATTTCACTTCAAAAACGTCACATGATGTCACCTCAGAATTCTAGTCCAATTGCATTCCAGCCTTATTTATTGAATTTTTGAAGTTAAAATATATCACAATTAACTGTAGCCTAATTGATTCCTTCTGACAGGAGCAATCCTCCTAGTGACAATCAGCAGTCCTGTTGGTTCCGCTACATGTTTTGCATCGGACATGGTCAAAATCTGTTATCTAAAATGAACAGCAAAGTTCTGTGGACGATACTGATTACTGAACAGATGCTCATTTTTTGATAATACAAAAGAAATATAAATTGTCTAAAAAAATGATGCGGCATTCGTATTATTAATTTAAAGTACATATCGATATATATATATATATATTATAATGACCAGTAAGGCTTCTTCTCTAGAATAAGAAATTCCGCAATTATCGAAAAAGATCACAGAATTTTATAGTTAATTGCAGGAGTCTTGAGATGACTCATCACCAACCAATAAGTGAGAGCATAATGTTAGAATAGATTAGATTACGTAATGTTTAGAAATGTCACTAACACTCTTTGACAAAAATGGATTAGATGCACAAGGTGCCTCCAAATGGGTTTAATGACCATTGTAACTTCTTATTGATAGTATAATATGTAGAAACACTGTATTGAGTACCTTTTTGTTTAATTAAAACTATAAAATGAGATTTATAAATTTTGTGAAACGATTAGAAACACTATTTCGTAATATGATGAATTAATTATGAATTATGACGAATTGCATATAGTAAATTTAAACATCCTCTATGAAAACTATTTTTGTTAGGATTTATAATTTACATGTAGCCACTTTAACAGGAAGTTCTTCAATAACTATTACATTTACTTTTTATTAAATAAATAACTAATTAAATAACAACTCAGTATATATATTATATATATATATATAGAAAATTCCCAAACTATTAACTTTCCCATATCGTCTTTATATAACTTCGGGAAATAGAATTTGTGTGACGGTTCTAAGATAATTGTAAATAATAAAATCACCTCAATTATTATTGCGGAATCCAGCGGCATGTCAAATATATTATTCTCAGTCAGTATCTCGGGTGAACTAGGCATAAGGGAGGCAGACATAAGACAAGTTGCTCACATGTTGCCAGCTGATCAACCCTTGATTGATTTAGATTTATTAGTTACCCGTGGAAAAATTCAGAGGAAACAAATTGCTCTCGTAAAAATATACAAAAAAATATAGGTCAACATTAAATTTGACTACGCATGCCTCATTTATCTGCGGTGTATCTGTTTAATCTAGTTTGTAGTTAGTAATTAGTAATAAAACAAATGTATTACTAGTTAATCAAACGTTTTTTTTAAATGGCACTAATATTTTTTTATAACTTTGGAATATGACAAAATTATAAAATATATAGCTATTAATTCGAGATTGGAAACACATTTTTTATAAATTGACACGGAAAAACATTTTTGTGATCATTCATTAAAACATATTTTAATAACTTTATTGTCTTTGGTAATAAATAACCATTTAACGTTAACATAATAGAGCAGTATTTATTACAATAATAGAGCAGTATTTATTACCATAATAGAGCAGTATTTATCACCATAATAGAGCAGTATTTATTACCATAATAGAGCAGTATTTATTACCATAATAGAGCAGTATTTATTACCATGATAAATTATTCGTTACATTCAGTCTTTTAATTGTTTAAAATGTGTATAATAAATAGTATGTAAAATGTTTACTGTTTATTAAATTATAAAATGTACTTTTAGTTTTTTTGAACAATAATTACGACATAATTGCTATCAGAAAACGCCACAAAATTATTTAACATTAAGTATGCAAGTTCACGAAAATTAAATTCTGCGAAAGTATACTACAATACATCAAATTAAGAATTAAGCAGAAATTAAGGATTTATTTTAATATTTTAATAATAATTTGACCTCGTTTTACCTCATTTGACCCCATTTGACCCCATTGACCCATTTCACACCACTTGACCCCATTTGACCTCGTTTGACATCATTTGACCCATTTGACCCCAGTTGACCCCATTTGTGCATCTGGTCCATACGATATTATGATATTTGTGTTTCTTGTCACTGCTGATAATATCAGAGATATTTCGATTTAGCGTCACATGTTTATCACATGTTTATTTCCAGTTATAGTAGCAAACATTATTTAATTTCCAAAAGTTCAATAATGGAGGAAATTGTAATGATACAAATTTCATAACAAACCATTTAAAACTTTTAATAAAAGTAAATTGATCAACATGAAAGTATAAATTATCGAATGAAGACATTTATATATATTGAGGTTTATGTGAGATTCACAATTCACATTTATAAGAATTATTTTATTAAATTGCATTTATTACATTTAATATAAAATAGCATACGCTTGTCATAACAAATTTTGGAAATTTTAAATTTAAATTTCAACGAATCAATTGAAAACTGTGAAAAAGATTAATTTCATTAAAACTTCTGAAATACGCACCTATTTTATAATTGTTACCTTCGATTATTCCTCTAATAACAATTTATTTGCAACGCAGTGGATATTTTCACCGTGCTATAATGCGCGACAGTTTAATTAAGTGGAAATATAGAGGAAATTCATTTCAGCTAATTGTTGCTAATCTTTGTAAAATAGTTTTTGTACTCGGGTAGAATCACGATAGAATTCTAAAAACAACATGATAAATGTTCTAGAAGGGTTATAGAATCACGATAGAATTCTCAAAACAATATGATAGATGTACCAGAAAACAGTCGTAATGTTGCGGCAGATATGAGGCGAAATATGAAAGAATTTAATCTTCCTAATGGAGTGAGTGAGTAAGTGTTAACTAATCACATTCTATTAAATATATTCACACATCGCTTACTTTTGGGTATTTATTGTAAAAAACAAATTTGTTAACATATTCGTTTATTGAATAAAACGAATATTAATTTATATTTAAATAGGTTATTGTCAATAAATGATTAATAATAATAATTGATAATTGTAAGTACAAACTGAATTATAAAAAAAACAATATATATACTTTTATACTTCTTAATAAATTATTTGAAAAAACACAACATATTCCCAGTAAGGCCTCCCTCCAGTTAACGTATATTTCTTCAGAAGTGAACAAAAGTGTCCAATTAATCTGGCGACCTATTGAGGCGGGACAAAGGGCCAGATAGAAGATCCCAGTCATCTCAGAGTATCCGTTGCGGCGGTGAGGCAGGCGTCGTCACACAATTCACTCCAGCCTGATTCACTTCCCGATGGAGCCCACGATGGGAGTGGTACTACCAAGCCTCAGAAGAGGAATATTACTGCTGGGATGAGTGGGCCAACTTCCTGACTCTTCTTCCCGCGTGGTCCCGTCGGCCGATTGTCCCGTCCTGCAAGTGTCCATCAAATGCCAGGTAACCATGGTGTTCACAGTGGCTGGTACTTTGTGGTGGGGGCGCGGCGACTACTGTATGTAGCTGGCTATATCTTGAGTGCAATCTGTGCCTGGCTTTAGTTCCGTCTAACTTGCAGAGATTTATTAATTTAGTTTAAGTATCACTATACTATCTATATATACAACACAAATTGGAAAGAATTTATTATGAACACAAAAAACAATTAAATACCTACCTGTCTCCAACTTAGGCGAAACACTGTGGCTAAAAAGAATAATATAGACGAAAAATAGCATTTTCAAGCTATTAATTTTAATTTATATTTGCGAATTCAATTTGTTTGACACATTTTGACTGATTACTATTTTTGTTTATATTAAATAATACATAATTTCATATTTTGAATAGCGTTTGATATTTGTGTCAATTAAAATGCTGTCCTAAGTACACTTTGAAAAAATCAAGAATAGTAAACTATAAAACAAGCTAAATAAGTTAAACTCCTTTTCTAAATTTATAATCAACGAACAAAGTGTTGCCCGATTTATAGTTTTAGTTGGATAGATACTTTTGCAAAAGCCTGATTTTGCGATATATTGATAAATATAACATTTAATGACATATTATAATCTATATATATATATATAAATGTGTTTACACTTCGTTATTACTATTATGCCCATCACAAATTAAGCTCGAGTCAAACTACTCCATTTAGTTACTTTTATATTCATTAATGTTTAGAACACTAATATGATCATGAATTTTCAATAAGTCTGCACGTGCTATGACCTTAAATTTAGTTGATATTTAGTTGATACATTTCTGATAAAATCGTATGTACTGTATATGATGTTTATGCCGCTTTCTGTGTGTTTATGGGTTGCGTGAGAAGCTATTTGACGATGCGCAGTAAAATTATGGACACAGGATGCGCATTCTTTGAGGAATTTATTTAATTTATCGTGCAGGAATCACATCACGCTCCTTGCCGAAATAAATGTCCAAAACTTGATTGACAACCTTCTTATGGTGTATAATAGCTTTTTGAACTTGCATTGCATTTTATGTTAGTGCCGTACTCTATTTTAAACAAACACATATATATATATATATAAACATCTAGGTACAGCTTTATTATATTTAGAAGAAGGCCCTTGAAGAACGCTTAAAAACGCGCATTCAGAAGATAATTGTCTATATAATTAGTAGTTCAATCAGATTGCTCTAAATGGTAAAAGGTGGTTTAATGTCGGATGTCGAATAATCTTGTGTTCAGGACAGGAAATTAGGAAAGCAGTGCTGACCAGTTGAAACTTAGGGTAGACGCATACACAGAGGATCATCAAACTCAATTTTTGGAACATAACGAATCTTCAGCAACTGTGAACTCAACAAAGCTGGTGTGTTGCAACAGTGGTTAGCATATGTACGCAGAAAATATAGATTCTGTCAGCATTAAAAATATATACCACATATATGAACAATTATCTAGTATATATATATACTTTTTATAAAAGTAACTGTAAAGAACCACTGATTTGTGCTTTTGTTAATCGAGCTTGTTATATATATCAAATGTTGACTAAATATTTCGACTACTTATTCAAACAATGCAAAAACAATTACTCAATATAATGTCAACTATTTTCGCTAGGCGACATTATATCTTATTTATTTATTTCAAGATAAAGAATACTATAATTTAAAAAAAGTTATTATTTTATATTATTGTCGATTCAAGAACTGTGTGTGGTTTATATTGCAGGTGTATATATGGATTAGAAGTATGTAACTATATAATTCATATTTTATCGGTAGATTAAACATCATCAATCGATAACCTCATCAATCGAAAACGTCATTAATCATTAACACAATTAACGATAACGTCATTAATCTATAACGTCATTAATTAAAAACGTCATTAATTTAAAACATTATTAATCTATAACATCATTAATTTAAAACATCCTAAATCGAAAACTTCAATAATTGAAAAAGTCATTAATTGTAAACATTAATAATAGAAAACGTCATTAATCGTTAACGTCATTAATTTGAAACATCATTAATTGAAAACTTCATTAATTGAAAAAGTCATTAATAAAAAACGTAATTAATAGATATCGTAATTAATCAATAACGTCATCAATCGATAACCTCATCAATCGAAAACGTCATTAATCATTAACACAATTAATCGATAACGTCATTAATCTATAACATCATTAATTTAAAACATCCTAAATCGAAAACGTCATTAATCGATAAAGTAGATAATCGAAAACATCATTTATTAAAAATGTCCTTATTCGACAACGTCATTTATCGTAAACGTCATAAATAACAACATTATTAATGGATAACGTCATTAATTTGAAACATCATTAATTGAAAACTTCATTAATTGAAAAAGTCATTAATAAAAAACGTCATTAATCGATAACGTTATAAATCAATAACGTTATAAATCAATAACATCATTAATTAATAACGTCATTAATAGTAAACGTCATTAATCGAAAACATCATCAATCGTATTCGTCATATATCAAAAACTTCATTAATCGTAAATGTTAATAATCGATAGCGTCATCAATCAAAAACATCATTATTTGAAAACGTCATTAATTGGTAACGTCATAAATCGATTGGTAACGTCATTAATCGATAACGTCATTAATCAAGAACGTCAATAATCGAAAACATCAATAATAGTAAACTTCATTCATCGATTATGTCATGAATCAAAAACTTCATTAATTGAAAAAGTCATTAATTGTAAACATTAATAATAGAAAACGTCATTAATCGGTAACGTCATTAATTGAAAACGCTTTCTACAACCAGACTATGCCTGTGGCCGAGATTTTTGGATTTCTCAAGAGTCGCCCAGTTCATAATACGTAATCTGGTGTTGTTTTCAATCACGATTAAAACAATTGAGTAATGCACTCATTTAAATTTTCTCCTGATAGCCATAAATGCAAGTTAACTGCAAACATTTCGGAGTTCTTCGCCTTCACAATACGAGGTAACACCCGCCTGAGTAACACGTAATTCTGCACTACCGGACTATTATCCTGTCAGTTGAAACTTTGATTTTAGCTTAGGCTGCAAATAAACAGTGACTATTCTCTCCCCCCCCCCCCCTTCTTTGCTTTAACTATTTTCACACACAGATAATATCGTCTACAGTATTCCAATTCTTAGTATCATTGGACAGATCGCATTAGGATCCATATCGTGCCCCTTTTTTTTTTGCTGTTCTCTCTCTTCTAATAACAGTGGGAAAGAAAGCAAAATAACAAGAGGCGGTAGTTTTCTCGCGATTTTTCCAGTCAGAGTACGTCTGCTTTGGAGAACCAGGGAAATAGCGGTAGATACAAGGAGCGATAGAATGCATAAAATTAAATGAGCACTGAACTTTTTTATTTTATTAGTGTATGTTGTCAAGTTGATGACTCGTGTTGAATAATAATTGCCACTAGCAGCAACAAGTCGACCAGGCTATAAGGGTCAACCTGGCATTGATACATACGGCACCAGAATTTGGGGCCTCTCCTAAGCTGTGATCCTATCAGATACAATATGATACTGCATTATCGTCGGTAACGTGTGGACACTAAACAGGAGACAGAATATCCCCAGTTGTCGTGTTATAGTTGACTATAGCTGCCACTACACAGTACTTGTCGACAATCCTCCCCTATATAGTATAACAAACAAATTCACACGCCATCACCCTGACTTCCCCTGTCAGCTCTACACGACCCTATTGCCACACATTCCATCGTTGTGCCCCACAGTCGTAGTGCAACTTGTATGATCTTCGACGAATCAGATTGAGGTTGAGAAAAAGGGGATTAAGTGGGTGATGAGGGAACATTTTAGCTCAAACTGAACTCCCACCCATCTCCCATCTCTTTTGACAGTCCCTCTCTATCCTCCTCGAGGGGCTAATCATCCATTCCGCAGCGGACGTAACGCCCCACGCGAGGAACGATATCACCAGCAAGCGGAAAAGGCGCTGTTTATGTTCTTGTGTGTGACACCCCGTCGACGTCGAATGCTGCCGCCTATTGCCTGGTACTGAGGAGTCAGGAGCTACAAGAGAATAATATTGAAGCAGTTTTGGTGATTATCTCTAGACACCAATCGACCGACGCATCAAATGGGTATTATTTCTTTATTTCCACTTTTGTAGCAGATTTTTTGCCCCAAGCACAAGACGACATAGTCGGTATTCAACAAATGTGATTTTTATACGACAAATAAACATGCTGTCAACGTACACATCCGCGACAATATAAAGGAATTTGCTTTGCGTGTCTCAATTTGTTTAATCGCTGGACAAGGGCGGCTTGTTAGCTGCACAACACCGTGTCCCATGACGTCATCACTGAGGTGGCCTTCCGCTGCTGACCACCCCTAGAGGAGCAGCCCGCACGCGATGAGTGTCCATGCCACCTTCGGCCAGCACCGTCTCGAGGACACCCCCGGCTACAGCAATCGACGGGCCACCCTAATGCGCCGGAACAGTGTCTGCAGTGAGAACAAGACCAGTGAAGAGGCCACGAGGAAGCAGTCCATTTTCGGTTCCCGGAAGGAGGAACTGTTGGCCAATTCTATCTGTGAAGAGTAAGTGTGTAAGAGTCATATATCAGTCATATTGTAAGTCATAACATACGTAGTATGCGGGACTGTAGCAAAATGTGAAATTGATACAAATGAGATCATTGTTCCCGGATGTCGTATAACGAATTCCGAACATGAAGATGTTATTTGCATTCAGATAGCGAAAAAGTTAACATATTGAAATCATCTATTTTCACCAAATAATGTACCACAAAGTATTATAGGTTACATTATATTGGTGCGATAAAAAGTAATAAATAACGCGATATATGTATTTATTAATTAAAGAAATAGTCTCAGATAACAATTGTGAAAATATAATAAATGGATGAATATAGTTACCTATGGCAACTACCAATTAAGAAAATTCACATCCAAAATTTCATTATTTTGTATAATTAGTAAAATAGACGATTGGGTACAATATTAGTATTTACTAATACTATTTAGAATAGTATTCTTCATTCCACAACCTCTACACGTGCCACTTTGACAAATTTTACCCGTAAATATCACACTAATTTATTAATTTTCGTGAATATTATTCTATATTACTGTTATTTTATGTAAGATTAAATGTCAAGTTAAGAACAAGGCAATATGTAGGCTATATCGACTTGTGGGGCAGCAATGCATATTTTGATTTGGTGGCCGGCGCCCTTCATTTACTCAAAATATGTGTTGATGTCCAAATGATCGAGATATAGCTGCACAAATATAAATCTCTAAGATTTACTATTTAAATAAGGTATACCATGCAGTCCTTGATGTCTGCATGGTATATCTAGAGGTCTGCAATGCATACCTTGCTTAAAATGTAAATTAATGTATTTTTAATTAAATTCCTAATATGTGAAAATGTGTTATCTGCAAATAATGTACATTTTTAACAGTTATATCTAGTAAGCATTATGTTATATAGAATGAACTAATAGCATTTTGTAATGAATCCTTATTATAAATCTTTTTTTGTAAATAATACATATGTATCAAATATAAATTGCTAATAGCCAGTCATGGTCATTGCTTAATCAATAAAAATTGTATGAAGTGGATGTGACTTAAAACATTAACTTCTGACATACTTATTTGCAGGATGAATACCAACACTTATAGTAGAAGGGTTCATTATAGCATTCAATGATTACTATTTATGGAATACCCAGATAAGAGTCATAGAAAAATGGGAAATACTGTATATATACGAGTATAAAATCAATACCGTCAACTTAAAATCATATCAACAGCGACAAATCAAAATAAAATCAATAGTGGCGAAATGATCAATAATTATTTCAAATTCTAAAACTGAGCTTTATAAATAATAGTAAAATTAAATAGTATTTGTATAGAAATATCTCACTTCTCAAAGATTAAATGCAATATTATATGCAATACAAATTAACTTTATACAATAAATGAATGGATTGTTAATAGTAAAGTATGTTGCAATATGTCATATGTAATACCTCGCAGACCTGGAATTACACATGAACGTTCCTAATGAGTAAGCCTAGTTTGAAAATTACATGTATAGCCCAAAAGAGGAAGCATTGACTGAGGCGCTTCAATCTGAAAGACAATAAAACATGTAAAATATAATGTATTATAGAAGCTGATTTAATAACCTTCTAAACTTATATTCTTTATCCGTATATCTTTATCTAAACCCTATTGATAGTAGTATGGAACATCTCTTTCTGCATAACCCCCCCCCACAAATGTAAAATTATTTTGAATTTTCGCGCCAAAAAATTTCGAAAATTGTTCAGCCAATCAGAATCGAGTATTTGATTTTTGGTTGCTATGGCTTCCTATTGGCCGATTTAAACAAGGTCAAGGTC
>JAUZND010090329.1:0-15225 GCA_034780555.1 Coelogynopora nodosa
TTTCTGATTTATTTCTTTTCTTTCTATCTGGTGAGCTGATTTTGCCTGATTGATGGTTCCAATCAATTTTATTAAATTTGTAGTATTTTTGCCAGTATAAATTGTTTCTTTTAAAATAAAATATCATAAAAAGATTAGTCCTACAGTAACGATACAAAATATAATTAGGCAAACTGTGTTACTGGTTCTCAAAGACACACTTGTAGTAGTGAGATGTTTAATATTTTTACAATTATCTTCATATCCACTTTTCATTGTCATGATTCCTATGATTAAAAGTTTTTGGATTCAAACAAACTGACTTTTTTATTTACTTAATATAAAGAAAGTACATATATGGGTGTAATATATAAAGAAATTTATATTTTAAAATATAATTTATACGTTAGAAATAACCCAATGAAAAATTAAAGAATACACTGTCTGTGTATTTACACATTATACCTTTTCCGGTATGAAATTATAGGTTCATATGAAGTCCGTTCCATAATTTTAATTGAATAGCAGGAAAGAGTTCGGATTTCGTGCAATGTAGACCTGGGTGAAATTTTTGTATCGCAAAATCGAATAAGTTGATAGACATCACGGATATTTGAATCACAACTGTTGATAATCGAAGAGAACAGTTAAATCCGTAATATCTTATAAATTAAATAAATCTTCACTAAATGTGGTTGAAGCACTCGCGCCCATTGTCCGTTGAAAAGTAAAATATCTGTATTTGTGTGTCTTAATCTAACCATTTGAGAACGTTTTCTATAAACGAAAACTAGTAAAAGTTTGTAGATATTTTAAGAGTCAACTCTTTCAGTTTCTTAGAATGACCAGCGAATATTCTAGTTAAAAATGAGACGATGCTGGTCCATAGTGATATCAGTTGAGAAATAATTTCACACCGTTCTGACACTCTTAAATATACTGGTTTAACCAATCAAGGTGCAGTAAAATGTAGACTAATAACATTACTTTTTTTTATAAAAGTATAATTATCATTTAATGTGTAAGTAATTAGACAATTAAAACATGATAATGTATAATTATGGATAAATGTAATACAATCTATATATTTAAATAAAGCACCATGGGAACTATCTCAAATGGACACAGCCTGTGCAATTACACTTAATTCGTGCATGTTCAACGCCAAACTTTACTAACTTGGGAGGACTGCATTGGTGCAATGATTAGACTCAGATCAGATAATGATGCACAAGACTACATGATTTCAATCGCTCAAAAATATTAACTGACTCATATTTGATTACCTTCAAGCAAACTAGGAAATATTAATCTCAAAGACACATCTTTGAACCAGTCTACAACAGGGAACCGTTAATGGTGCAAGTATTATTTACTTATCTGAGGGATATAACTCACTGTATCAATTATTATGAATCTAATTATTATACTAATTTAATTATGAAATTTGCTCTTGTTAAGAACGATGAATCATACACAGTTGTACATAGCTTAAATAGCCATTCTTCAAAGCTACTTTTAATATTGAATAGTTTATCAGATCAAATGTTATTTTACCCCATTAAAATCGTGGTAAAATGTTACGTTTATTTATACTATAGTAAAATATAGAACATATTTTATTAAGAGAAAATTAACTACATAAAATTTTAACATAATTAGGCTGCGCATCTGCCTATGTTTGCCTCGCGAAACAAGTGTATCACTCATCGTTTTCGTAACCATCGTATATAATAGGGTTAAGTTAGATTGTTCTTCTAGGATAGAGAGTAAGGAAATCCATATCAATGATATTTCCCATGTCTATATTCTGTTAAATATAATTCTCTGTAATTCATTTCGGTTATTTTTTAAATAGTTATACTTGTAAATGTATAACAATTTCTTAAAATAATAGATTAATAATATATTTTAAATTACAAATTTTGAAAACTGATAATTTTACAAAAAACACAGAGAAGTCTTCAAATCAATAGGAAGGGCCGGATATCAAGTGAAACTTTTCACATAGTTGACGATGCCTATGTATTAAGTTTCACACCCTCTCCATCATGAGATTCTTTTTTTTAATTCTCTAAAATCATATATAATATAGATATAAGGAGACATTTACATGATTACATAAAATTGTTTATTTTTAAAACATAAAACATGATTAAACATTCAGTCAATGAATCAACTATGTTATACATATATATAATATTAATAATGTTATTATTAAAATGATTAAATGATTTTACTTCTAGCTCTTACAATAATTATAATAATTTATAGGGTCAATAACAATATTTGTATATAGTCAGTAATATAATATTACGTATCCTATAGTGCATTTTCCGAGAAAAACACGTTAGTCTTTTTTACTGCGGACTCTTCGGTAGCACCAATAGAATCGGGCTTCTCCTTATTTAGTTCAAAATCAGACTTGGGATTACCCTCAAGAAAGTGTAGTTGGTAGACCTTGAATAGAACACTGTGTTTTTTGGCGTATAACCATGGTGGCCCTTTAGATGTTAGTCTCGTGAATAACTATTTGATATTAACCTTATCCATATTTGAAGGCACCGACCATCTGTCTCATCCCAGTCTTGGGCTAGTTTGAGTCAGTGATTAGTCATGGTCCAGAAGTGCACTTTTCCATACTACTTACTCTTATACCATATCTCTGTCATTTATCGACTTCCAAGCTCGTCTGGTAATGCATTTACAAATGAGTTAAGTGGCTTCCTAGAATGTTTCTGATCTTCATTGAATCATCTTATAATGGGTGACAATAATTTACACATAGACATTGAAAATATAATAAATGATACATTAACTGTGTATTTAACCAATTTTACAAAAAGTTATAATTTACCCAACATATTCATGATATGACACATTCCGGTAGTCACTGTCTAAATCTTGTTATATCTGGTTAGATGACAATCTCATTAATAAAACTAATGTATATGATTGCGGAATCAGTGATCACTCTTTTCTGACATGTGAGCTTAATCTTAAAAAACATGCTTAAAAAAGACCAAAATTACAGGCAGACACTGGAAGAAGTTAAATTAATTTTATGTTAAGCAGGACCTTCTTGCATCCAACCTATATTATATACTGTTTTATTAAATCCTGAATCTCAGATAACTCAACTTTGTGACTGCTTTAATTCAGTGTTAACATCTCTAATTGAGTCACGCTGCCAGTTCCATACACCAGCAACATGTTTTAACCAAAATATCGTCTCCAAAAAAATAAACATCGGAAACTCAAAAGAAAATAGCATCCTTCATGTACACTTTTCTATAAAAATACTTTTGTTAATCAAATACTATCACCAATAAGTTGAAGTAAACAAAATATTTCCAAATAAACTATGGTAAACAATTAACTCACAGCTCTATTACTAAGACTCTTCCCCTCTCGACATCTTCGGACAACATAACAGCCAAAAATTTGAGTGATTCATTATAAAATATTATTTATTCATTAAACGAAAGTTTTAATCTGTCGGCCATTTTGTGCACTCGATCCTTTCCTTTCATGGAGCCTTAAAGATATGCGAGATGTTTTCTATTTGATCCTCTGCCAATGATTTGCTCAGTTACGGAATTATTCTATCTCCAGAAAATGTGAAATTTTACATGCTATACAAAACTGGCTATAATATGCTATAAAAAATGCTATATAAACTGATAAACTATCACAAAATGCTTAAAAATGCTATATAAACTGGTAAACTATCACAAAATGCTAAAAAAAATGCTATATAAACTGATAAACTATCATTTCTAAACATATCATTTTACTTACAAAAAACTCAGTACTACCCGATTTTTAATTGAGGAATCGTATTCACCATTCCACTAATTTCTAAACATTCTCTACCCGCTGTATACTGCCCCTGTCTCTCACATCATATCCTACCATCATATGAAGCATTACTTCAATTTACTTTTCTTTTTGGTTTAAAGACACATACAACCATCTTGCCGCTCTTGAACACTGTTTATACCATCCATACAACTGGTTTAACACAAATTGATTGAAGCTGAATCCAGATGAGATTGAAGTTCTTTTCAGTGGAATCCAAATTCAAATCGGCAGTTTTACTCAAATTTAACAGAATATTTATGATACACCTGAAATACTTTCTCTCATGTCAAAAGTCTCGGAGTCCTAATCGATGGACAGCTTAGTATGTTATTCTATATTCGAAACTTCAGTCGAATCTTTTATCAAAAAAGCAGCATATTTTCGCTTTTGTGTTTTCTAAACTCGACTACTGTAACAGTGTTCTTGGATCATGTTCAAAATCATCAATCTAAAGATTGCAATGTGTTTTAAATAGTTGTAATTGTATCGTTAAGCGTCTCCCTAAATATCTTCAATGCATTAATAAAACATCATTGGTAGTCTATTGCAAATCGCATAAAAAACGCTGTCTCGTCCATAAATTCCTTTAGGTTCTGCTGCCACATATTTCTCGGACATAATAAAACCGTCAGAATCTTCTGCTATCTCAACAGCCTTCGATTTCAAGGAGCTATTCTGCTTCATCAACCAATTTTAAAAGTATTTGTAGACCATGGGACTTTTTTGTTCGCTGACTCTCGCTCTTGGAATAAACTTTCTGTAGCCTGCAGAAAAATGTTTCGTTAAAAAATATAAGCGCATCTAAATACCAAACTATTCATCTAGACTTTGAATGTACTCTTCTTTACTAATATTGTCTATAAATAAATGCATCATTATTATGTAATACATAGTGAGGAAAAACATTTGAGTCTATTAGATTAGAACATCTATGACTATAGTTAGTATGCCCAATAATAGTTTTTCAAAGTGCCACTCAAAGGTTACTGTTTTGTTTAGACATAATCCTTTGTGACGGAGATTTCAAACAATGTGACTGTAGTATTTACGACTATAATCATTCATTAATAATTTGGCACACCTGGGTGGAACAGATATTACGTCGAGCGAGATTTTAATCGGAATCATTGTACTTGTTCTTGCTCTTTGTGGTGGACAAATCACTGTTACCCACAAGGATTGTTGACACTATCAACACTACACGAGTACCTGGCTAGTGTGTAATAACTTAACGAAGTAGAAACTGGACTTTGTACACACAGTCAAAAGAAAACAGTATTTTACCTCAAGACACTTATAATATGTACTAATAATGTATATTATTTTGCTTGCAGAATATGACACCAATAAAAGTGTCATACGAATGAACCTTCAAAACTATGTAATGAATGAACTTTAAAAACTTTAATAATATGATTATTTTAACTGAAGTTTTGATTCTACACAGGGATATTATCAGGAGCCGATGTAGGGGAGCAAGGAAAGGCCACGTTACCCACATAAGGATTAAGTAAGCGGCCTTGGACTAGTACTGCCCATCTATAAAAAACTAATTTTATTTAAAAACACATAAAAAATTATTTTTACGTGTTTCCTGAGTGCAGCTTTTTGAAATTGTGCCCCAGATACCATTTTTGCATCAGCCCCTTATCATTATACTATAATTACTAGTTTTTACACTACTAAAACTATCATTTCCATTCTCAATTTTATATTAAATATGTCGAGACCCTTTCTTCTACACAAACAAAAATAATATAAATTTATTAAAAACTAATTTATAACAAACTACATAAATACTCACATAGGTTGTAAAAAAAATTCCATTCTTGATAATGCGTAATGTACTGTACAATACTAAAATATAGTACAAAACTTTAAAATATTATTAAAAATACATTATCAACTTTGCTAAAACATAAAATTAAAATGTTTCGACTTGGAAATTCCAAAACTTCCACAACTTACCGCCCAGAACTTGGTTTTGATAGATGTCTTCTTGCGCACCTCAAACATCCAGCCCATGTAACTGAGGATGCTTCGCAGCAGGAAACGCTGGAGCAGAACCCCCGTCAGCCAGAGCATCACTGAGAATACCATGGATGCCAGCCGATGGTTTTCTGCCGACTTGATTCCAAATACGCTATAGTGTGTAGATAGGGACCCAGGTTTAGGTGAAGAGAGAAAGGGGTTATTGGTTTATGAGCGATATTATTTGTCGACATGGATAATAAGATGTAAAAGATATCCATTGAGTTTAAGCCTTCATACATTTCGACTAAGTTTCTATATCCCAATGATCTTTTAAACGTATAGAATTTAATTTCTTTAACCCTTCGTCCGTGGAGAGGGGGATATGCCAATTTTATTCTTCAAAGAAATGCAGTTTTTGATTTAACGATGTAATGTATGACCCTGATTTTTTTAATCAGTGGCTAAAATACGTTTATCTAACTAAAAATATATAACAAATATAATTTCCCATATTTTAATATACTAGAGAACTAGATATTATTTAACTATTTTATACCCCAACCTGGGTTTTATATTATATTATCAACCTTGCTGATGATATTAGGAGCTAAAACTTGCAACATTAATAGGAAAAATAAGTTTATCGTAAAATTATAATTCTAACATGTATAATAAAATTAATTATTAAAATAACCAGCTATTTAAAATAATACTTAAATAGCATTTATACAATTTATATAAGTTGTATAATAATAAAAATAAACCCAACTAATATAGATCTCGTGATCTGGAATAAGATGCAAAAAGAAGCATATATGGGTCAATATATAGTATAATGGTTATTTTCCTACAGTTTTCCTAACTGGAGTTTATGACGTAATCAGGTCATAAAAATGATATTAATCGATTTTTTAAAATTAAAAATAGATCAACAAGTCTTTAGAAGGTATATGTATAGCAAATTTAAGCTTAATCGGATGATAGGAAGGTTGTTTTTCAGAGGGTGTACGAACCCGGTTTCGAAATGGGTGAAGACTGATGAAATATTTCAATAATATAGGAACTAGTATCATTTGAAAGAGTAAAACGTGTGGAATTGATGCATAAATAACCAATCCAATTACTTTAAAACTTAATAAATGTAGGTGATTTATAGACACGTTTCCGAAAACTCTGCGCATTATATTTTAAATAACATGTTGACAACACTAATACAATAAATGTATTAAGAGAACATCATGCTTTAACGAAATATAAAAGTTACCCAATATATGTGCATTCACACAAAGTTTTTTTAATCATTAAATTGCCTATAGAGGTCAATATTGCATTAAAAAACACGCCTTTACATCAAATTACAAACTTTTTTACATTACTTATTTCAATTGACCGATTAGTGAAAAAATGCTTTTCATGTATCCTTTCGACACTACAAATTTCGCTAAACACTGACTTAGATTACATAATATATTATAATATATTAAATTTTGCTATTATAAACAGACATACACAAGGTAAAATTATAAGAAAGTAAAAATAAAGTATCGCATGTGATACTTACGTTGTCATACCAGTTTCCAATCGGACGATGAGACCAAAGCTGAGATCCAATCCAAGTACAGAAGCTATGAATACAACGGTAACAATGTTGAACCAACTGCCCGGGCGTGCTGGATAGACGCCACTGCTAATTCGATTCTATATTAATATGTGACAAATAATCGATATATACATCATAAATAAAGACGCAAAAGTAAAAAATATATACCACGAAGTTTAATGAAATAGTTAAGTGCAATAGTTATTAAAAAAAACTAGTGTTTACAAATCAAAAACACAAAAATTATGCGACCATCGTTTCGGTTTTATAAATAATAAATAAACCTCTTTCAAACAAAATTACAATATTTATAGTTGATTAAAAACATAAAATATAATTAAACATTTAAAATTTCATTTGAAATAATGAGGTGATTCTAATCAATCATACAATAACCAATATCAATAGTAATAATAATAACATATAATTAATTAACTAAGTAATCAGGTTTTTATTATAATAATTGATATTATAAGCAATCGTAGAAATATAGTCAATTTTTTTTCAATAACATTGGAATAATTAAATGTTATCCCTTTGTATTGTATAAGATTTCCACAGAAAATCGACAGATTAAAAGAATTTCCATGGTGGTGAATGATGGAACTAATTGTAAAGATGTTATATTAAATTATAATTTGTTTATTTAAATTTTTAAACAGTATTGATATTTTATTGTCTAAATCGAATTATATGAAGAATAAAATACTTGTGAAGGTGTATGATGGTAGTATTGGATTTACCCTTGGACGAACAATATGGGCCTTTCCGATTTTAAAGTATATCTTTTTGAGTGTTAAGTTGATACAATAATTTTTATAAACAATATAATAAGTGTTTACGTATTATCTAAATTACATCAAAGAAATTTTTCACAAAAAATAAATACGCCATAATTTCAAATAACAACAAGTATGTAAAAGACATACAGATCAACTAATTAAAAAATTTCCAAAATTAATCAATAAAAAAACTAACAGTGACGTATTCTGACATCAAAGAATTTTGGATTCGATCGATATACAGTAACATTACAGTTTTATAGGTACAGATACTAATTATAGTCAGATCCCTGCATTGACACAGAAAGCAGTGCACTGTAGTACAACTATAAAGCATAGCATTCTTCAAGAGCTTTTTTTAAAATTTTTGTCTAACTAAAAATAGATTCTGTAGTTAAATTCTGACGTCAACTGTACAGCGATTATTGCCCAAAATTCCATATGACACTGATCACTTGGAGAGTGAATACAAATTGCAAAAAGTGATCCTCAATTTAAAAAAAAATTATTATCGTAATTAATAATACTGTATTTAGAAAATAAAAATGTATTATACTAAGTATGTGTTCAAAAGACTTTCTATATAAAAGGAAACGAGCAACTTTTAATATGATGTATAATACATCCAAACTGACGTAATAATGTTCACAAAATTAATTTTATAAAACAGAATAAAGATAACCTACCTTGATTCTATAGAGATTGGCTTTCCAAGATCGTGCGCTTGAACGAATAACTTGTCGAATAGCTTCGATGTTAAAATTCCAATGAACACCCTCATTGCTGATTCGGAAAGTAAAGGCAGTGGCTGCATGTGCTTCTGCCATGTCAATTCACTTTTTTCAATAATTTTTTCAAAAGGTATTCAAAGCTTGAAAACAATACATATATAAATAATATGTAGATTAAGAATATATTGTAGAATACCTACTATCGGTTTTTATTCGATTGAACCTTTTATAGCTGCGCATTTATATATTAACTGTAACAATCCTTTGATTTAGATTTTGTATAGTAATTCTAAAGATATTTTGATATTTAATTAGGTCATTCAAGAACTAGTATAAAATTATTCATATCATAATAATGAGATGTCTCGTGTTCGACAAATTAAATTACACATGTAAATCTGAAACTTTAGCATCAAATGAATTGCATTGCGCACTAAGAAAACTAAAAATTGCGGAATAAGTTATTTATTTTCAAAATCCGAACGTTTAGACTTATTTTTTTTACAAAAGACGTCCATATAATTATAATTTCAAAACATATAATTTAGCTTCAAAAGGGTACCACTTTGTGTGGCATGAAAGTCTTGCAAAACATTGCAGAAATGAAATAGTCACTCGCCTATGTATTGACGAGTTCAGGGGGATTCATACGTCAGATTGAAGCATAATTCTCGTGTGCATTTTTACAACAGTGGAGAAAGCTACACTATAAAATCATGTTTGAATTGGGATTTTAGTTTGTTGAGGTTGAGATTGTAATAACTCAAGATACTAGTATAGCTTTTTGCGTCTAGATTGAAACCTCCTCATCAGCGAGAATAAAACTATTTTATATTCTAGAGTGAAAGCTATGCCAGATGGGGAATATGATTGGTTCACTTATGTTGCAGTTTCCACTTACCTACTAAAGAAGTACTAATTAGAATTAATATTAATATATTAATAAATTTGTGAATAAGCATTTTACACAAAAAAATAATTTTTCAGTTGTGTTTTATATTGAGGAATTGAATAGAATGTGATCATTTAATATTATAAGGCAGGGCACAAATGATGTTGGGACCCAATACATGCATACACAAAAACATAGAAGTCATTTTGAAAATGCAATTTTTTACATAAAATATTTAATTGTAAATTTTAAAAATTGGCATGGAATTTGTTTTACACCATCTTATTGGTGTATTATATAACATATGCATAGTTTATTTGTGAAATATTGATTTATTAATAAATGATATATATATACTCAATACAGTCTTATCTTTTGTAAATTATATATCTTCCATAACATTAAAGTAATGTCCTTGACACTGGCTTCACAATTTTAATTAAATAATTATGCATAAGACTAATAAAGATACTAATATAAGTCTATGATATTCTGATATAAGAATACTATGTAGTAAAAGTTTTTTTTTAAATGAATTTGATTTTTATATTTGATTTTTCAACTGTATTTAATAAATATCTAAAATAATATAATATATATATATATTCAATGAGAAAATATAAATTATTATAATATAAAAAATTTTAAATATTCAATGCAATTATAGTGACTGGATATAAGCCAACGGGATATATCAGTTTTTTCCTCAAATGCCTCATATTTATCTATTTGTGGGTAATTTAGCTGCATTGACATGTTGTCTAACTTAGCCAATTAAGTCACATCCAGCTGACTAAGCTAAATTAGCCACTGACTGAGTTAGCCACCACCTTACTTCGGAAAGTTAGTCACTGGCTAAATTAGCCACTTCATCCAATAAATTTGTGACTGAATTAGCCATTTAGATCAAATAAAATATATTTAGAAATACATTATATTGATAATAATAGTAAAATTTACTATCTATGAAAGTTAAAATGAATAATTCATTGCACTTTTTCTGAAAACTATTGTATAATATATTATATATATATATAAGTGAAACAATTGATTTTTTGCATTCCCTTTCATAAACAATTGCTATACTTATATCTAAATTAACATGTATAATATGGTAATTAAATAGAATATAATAAAAAATAACAATACTCATATGAAAATATATATATTTATGATTACAATTATTATATAAATGTTTACACAATTATATAGCAAAATTATTATTTAGTCAGTAATACTGTATGTAACAAACAAAGAAGTTTAAAATTCATTTAAAAAGCTAATGAAATGTTTTGAAAATTGTAGGTTTGCAATATTTCAATGATATTCATATTTTGGATATCATAGTTTTGATAAAAATTATCATAATATACTCTGCATAAAAAATGAAGGGTATATAGTCACAGGAAATCTAAGGTAGTTCTGCCTTTTCAGCCAATCATTAAAAATTTCATATAATTCATTGCTAGAGACTCTACAGTTAGTCCCTTAAAATAATTTAGTTCAGAATGGAGGATAGACTATTTAAAAGGATACATGGTCATTGTAAGTTCTATAAGAATAATAAAGGATGAACTAATGTTTATATGTTCCAAAATTATATTCCTGATAGGCCAGTATAAACAGCTTCACACTTGATTTTAAATATGATTACTCCTTTCTTAAAACAGTTTCCTTGATTCTCCTTATATAATTAATTTTCAAAAGACATAAAACCATGTAAAAGAAAATTTTAATTACCATACTATAAATAGGAACGGGCTACAGTGGCTAAATTGGTTTACTTTATGGCTGAATAAGCCTCTTATGGCTTAAATTCAGCCACATAAATTTGCATTGTTTAGATATTATATTTTGTTTATTACATTTGGTTTTAATAAAAATAATTTAGACCATGAACATTGCAAGTGAACATGAAAATTTATGACAATGGTGTCTTGTGAGTTTTTATTATTAATTTTAATCCTCTCTAATGTATTGATATTTGTATTTTATATTTTAAAAAATAAAACACTAAATATCTTATTGTAAAACAATATTATTGAGTTTATAAAATAACATCATAGGTTCAATACACAAAAAAAATTGTATACTGCACTATAGATTAAAATTTCTAAACCTGGCCAGAAAAAATACATTATTTGCATCCTGCCTATAACCTATATTTACAAACAATATTGCTCCATGGAATAATTTTTAAATATGAGTATATAAAGGTAAGAAATATATAATTATAATATGAAAGTAATATATTCATTTACCTTTACTGATATAATATATGGGTAAAGGTAAATGAATAATGATAAATGTGGCCAAAAGATGGTTAATTCTTTGAAGAAATACTACCTAACACAGTTCTATATTTAGGTAAAACAATAATTATTGAAGTATATATACAAGGGCAGATCCAGGATTTAAAGATAGGAAGGACTCAATTTACTCCAAGGAGGCGCCAAACATATCAAAATATATTATTATATGTTGCTTATTTAATAGCTATACAATAAAAGGACATTATTTTATTCATATAAATGTAAAAAAAGGTTACATACTTTACATATTTGAACATCTATGTACAGATATATCGATAAAAATTACTAATATATATATATATTACTGTACATAAATCATTTACTCAAACACCGCCAATACTACCATTCATAAAAAGATTGAAACCATGTTCTTTTATTGTAATTATGTTTAAGTTAGGTACTACATTTTGTTTAATTTAAATAGTAAATATAGCCTTGATTGAATGAATATTAATTTACACATCACCAATGGGATTTTGTAATAAGAAATTTTAATTGACTCTCCAGAACACACTCATAAATAAGCTGGTTCTTGCTGCTCACAATTATTTAACCCAGGGACATTATCAGACATTGAGGAAGGAGCATGGTTACCAGAGACCACTTTAAGTTGTCCAGTTATCCCTATTTCCAGCAATCCTTGTTGATTTGTTGAAGCAGTGGCTGTGGAGGTGCTGGGAGTCAATGGATCAGTAGTTGAAGTGGTGCCTGGAGTTGATGGATCAGTAGTTGAAGTGGTGCCTGGAGTTGATGGATCAGTAGCTGAAGGGGCGCCTGCAGTCGATGGATCAGTAGCTAAAGGGGCTCCTATATTCGATGGATCAGTAGCTAAAGGGGCTCCTGTAGTTGATATATCAGTAGCTGAAGAGGTGCCTGTAGTCAAAGTATCAGTTAGCTAAAGGGGCTCCTGTAGTCGAAGTATCAGTAGCTGAAGGGGCGCCTGGAGTCAATGGATCAGTATCTAAAGGGGCTCCTGTATTTGATGTATCAGTAGCTGAAGGGGTGCCTGTAGTCGATGGATCAGTAGCTAAAGGGGCTCCTGCATTCGATGGATTAGTAGCTGAAGGGGTGCCTGTAGTCGATATATCAGTAGCTAAAGGGGCTCCTGTATTCGATGCATTAGTAGCTGAAGGGGTGCCTGCAGTCGAAGTATCAGTAGCTGAAGGGGCGCCTGGAGTCAATGGATCAGTATCTAAAGGGGCTCCTGTATTCGATGTATCAGTACCTGAAGGGGTGCCTGTAGTCGATGGATCAGTAGCTAAAGGGGCTCCTGCATTCGATGCATTAGTAGCTGAAGGGGTGCCTGTAGTCGATATATCAGTAGCTGAAGGGGTGCCTGTAGTCGAAGTATCAGTTAGCTAAAGGGGCTCCTGTAGTCGATATATCAGTAGCTGAAGGGCGCATGGAGTCAATGGATCAGTAGCTAAAGGGGCTCCTGCATTCGATGGATTATTAGCTGAAGGGGTACCTGTAGTCGATATATCAGTAGCTAAAGGGGCTCCTGTATTTGATGCATTAGTAGCTGAAGGGGTGCCTGTAGTCAATAGATCAGTAGCTAAAAGGGCTCCTGTATTCGATGGATTAGTAGCTGAAGGGGTGACTGTAGTCGAAGTATCAGTAGCTGAAGGGGTGCCTGGAGTCAATGGATCAGTAGCCAAAGGAACATCTGTAGTTGATGGATCAGTAGCACACAAATTATTTTTACACACAGACTATTTTTTATATTCCCAATGTCGGTTCACTAAGCACTGAAAATAAGAAACTGATTTTATATTATTATGAAAAGGGTTGTTTTATTTAGTGCTTGTTACATATTCACAGTACCACAGTAAAAAATAGGGAGGCCCTGGTTCTCCCTCTAAATCCACCAATGATATATATTATTGAATTAAGTTATATTTATTAAGTGTAGCAAAGCCAGTGCCACTCTCTATAAAATAAAAATCCAGATGGGAAATAACATGTGAGGTTGCAAATACAGGGGTCTGGTTCAGACTATAGGGGCAGAGCCCATGGTGACAATGACAATAGAGGGTTTCGGGAGTTAAGCCCCCCAAAAAGTGTTGTGAATTTAAACAACTGTTTTACTAAATATATTTACAACAAAATAGGACCATATCAGAGCCAGTTCTAGTGGGGGCAGCTGCCCTACCAATAAGTATATTTATAATATACTCTTGTTAGATAAATGGTATTAGGTCAAAACATACCCGGAAGTTAAAACTTATCCAGATCAAAACATACCTTGATCAGTCAAAACGTACCTTGTTAGCAAAAATATTTACTTATAGGTCAGGAATAATTCTAAATCTTAATTTTTATTCACAAAAATAATTTAGATTAAATTGATTCAAATGAGAAAGTCATGGCATATGAAGACAGACTTATGATGTAAAAAGTATATTAATATGTATTTTGTATGTGTACTTATAGAAATTCATTTTTAATGTGTAATGTATTAAAATGTTTTTTTTATTTAATTTTTAACAACAAAAAAGATCATTTTAACCTATAGCTATATGGTATATATATATATATAACTGGGTATGTTTTGACCTGGGACTGGGTACATAGCCACTTCAGGTTATAAGTAAAAACTGATGCCAATTCCATAAAAACCAATGCCTATGCCAATTACTGCTCTAATACAACCCAATTCCGATTCCAAAAAAGGCAATGCCTATGCCAAGTACCTGGGGTGGTATTCATAAAGTGGGGAAAAGTAAAGGGAAATAAAAGTAAAAGAAAAGGATCGGGAATTGTTGAATTACATAAATCAAGGGGAAATAGCCAGGCATGTTTACTTAAGTGATCTGTCGGTAAAGATAATATCTTTGCTTAGGTGTTACATCAGTGCAATGAGGTCTATATAGCTTTGTAGGCCTATAGAGCTAAGCACAGAGTAATTAATCTGGCCGCTCATGTATATCTAGAACTTTCAGACAATATGATTTATTGCCCAACTATATAGTTACTATTTATAGTCAATTCCACTTGTTAAATTGATGAATATGACCTGGGGCCTGTTTCATAAAAACTATCAGACTGATAATTATCAGCGTAAAAATATTAGTTTCCATTATTATCAGTT